>ML818573.1:71575-81875 GCA_009831015.1 Picea engelmannii | reverse complement strand
ATATATATATATATATATATAAAATTGACAAAATAAAAAAGATAATGAATATATAGCTAATTACCATGGGATGATATTCATTTGATCCGCCATCAATGTGACCATATTTCCTACAATGTTTTGTAGCTGTTGCTATTAAAATTCTTACGGGACGTTTGAGACAACATTTTTTACAAGGGAAATAACATCTACCATCACCCTTTTCACCCGCTTTACTTTTTTCCCCACCTCTAACAACATTCTGCGACATTTTTCCACACAAAAATACCCTTTCGGAACCGTCGTTGTTATAGCAATATTGTTGAAACATCTTTAAGTCGTCAAATATTTATAGGCCAATTTTAGGTCACTATTGTCACAATTGCGACGATAGTGACGTAAAAATATTTATTTTCCACCTAAGTATTTTAGGTCATTTTCAACGGTCAATTTGAAGGTCAATTATTATGGTCAAAGTTCGTCACAAGAGCGACGGACAAACTACAGTCGTGTTGACGGGCGAAATTGACCGTTCGTCAACTGAGAGAGTGGAACCGGTCCGGGGTTGTCTAATAACCCAAGCCGTTTGGAATGAACCACCCTGACGGGTTTAACGACTCCGTTGTCCGTTCTAAGGTTCTAAGAAAACCAAAGAGAAAACTAATCTAAACTAACTAATCTAACTAAAACAAACTAAACTAAATAAAACAAACTAACTAAAACTAAATGAAACAAACTAACTAAAACTAAATAAAACAAACTAAACAAACTAACAATAAATAAAACAAACTATTACTGACACTAAAACAAACTAATACACTAATCTAATTAATTATATATACAAACTACTAATTACTACTATACTAACTCTACTAATTAGCTATCTAACTTCTTATTGCACTATAACTTATTCACAAATGTACAATATCTACAACCGACAGATTTAAATAAAACCTGTAAAAATCATGTGCTTTCTGTCCTAAGACAGTGAGAGATGTTTTTATTGATTTTTTTTTATTTTATAAATAAGAAATAGAACTCACTGAAATTAAACGATCTAATATACTAATTCTAACATAAATCTAACTAAACTTATATTTAAACTAAACTACTAATAATATGCTAAACAAAACAAATGAAAAACTGACCTGGAAACGCTCCTAATTTGTCCTGTGTATGATGACTTCGAAGCTGGTTGGAGGAAGGAAACTCGCATCGGTTAATCCAGAAGCTTCTCGTAAACGATAGGCTACGCTTCTCTTTGAGTTGTTTACAGGATAAACAAGACATAAAAGATCATAACAATTATATGATTTACAAATCTCCGCAATAAGGGAAACCTGTTATGCAAAAACTTATACTTAATAATTCAACTAATGAAGAAGAGAAATCTGTCGTTCACAACTGAATCAAGCAATTTCTATGTTTTTTAAATATTAGAAGAAATCAGATATGGATTACAATGATTAAATTATATCATTTGCAGAAGATTAAGATAACTAAAGTAGTCATTAACCAAATACAAATTGATATACATAACGTGGAACAAAATATTGATATCATGAGAAGCTAAAGCTGTAACAAAACACCAAATTCTGCCTCAGTCTGTATTAAAATTCCATATCCTTGTTCTCCCACGAATGAGGATGATCATGATTACAAAAATAATAAGTATATATAAGTCTTTCCACAGGGTAAAACCTCCCTGTGGCAGTTATCAAACTGTTTACATAATCTGGGAAGATATTCCCAAAATCAACTAAACTAGGAAATTAAAATGCAAGTAAAATATCTCAAATATCCTCTAACTTCTCATCAAATCCACCGTAATTTCGAATTCATCTGCAATAGACCAAAAATAACAAGTTAGAAAGATATTTAATTAGCAAAACAATAAAAATCTAATCCTACAGACTTAGCTACAAAATCATCTGATTCTGTAGCTAGTCTAAAATAACATACATGATCAGAATCGAAATCAAATCAAATCTTTTAAAAGAATTAAAATCCAATTATCTTCCAATGATTATTTAAAACTAATCACTCAAGATTTAAATGATTTTATCTTTCAACATTAAACAAAATCAAAAGTGATTCAATCGGAAATAGGGGTAAGAATACTCTGTTTTTCTGTTACCATAAAATCAGGTCGAACAGTAACAAGACTGTTTCATATCCAAATGAAATCGATGATAAGTCATATCGTATGTGATGCGATCTAATCCAACACAACCTTTTTCCACTCATTATAGCTAAAAAGATTCATATCGTTTAATCGAATACACAGATGGAAAGACTGTTTCGATTATGTGTAAACGAAATCATATGTAACAACATCAACACAACCAAATTTGTGATAAATTTCGATCATTGATCCTTGCACAGTCAACAAACAGGATCGATTAATTGTGATCGCAATCTTAATAGAATCAACAGAAGTTATAATTGCAAACTGGGCAAGTAATCAAAATAAATCACGACTGGATTTAATATAGAAATAAATCGTGAATTCAATCTCGTTTCACAAATCCAATTGAAACAGAATATTCATTGCAGTATGAATCCAACCGATAACATGGTCGAGCTAACAATAAACCAATGCGTATTAACTGGCTGGGTTTTTCACATAACCGTTATGAATTGATTTGGATGTATTTTAACAGAATCATATTGAAAATAATCCGAATTGTATTCTTGTTGGTCGAAAGTCATATGGGACATAAAACCGTAACAATTAACCATATCAAAATTGTTACCAATCATAGCTCATACATTATAACGAAATCGAAACGAAATACGATTGTGTTCAAAATTGAATGTGAGAAACAACTCCTGTCTAGAATAGATACAACGACTTCAATTGACAGCAGAGCATCCATTTTAGCTAAATCAAACAAATCAAATCCACACCAAGATCAATCAAATCGATGAAAATCCAATCGAAGCTAAACTGGGAAAACGAACTTCCATTTAGTCAAAGCATAGCTATGTATAGAATGCATACAATGTGACAGAGCTAATCAATGCTGTAAACAAATCTATTCAAAACCAAATTCGAATTCGTTATATAAACAAGTGATATCAAAACATACCTGTGTGAGGCTGCTCAAATTATGCTAACTTAGAATTCACGACCGCTGTAGCTGATTCCACATTTTTAAACAAGATGGAGCCTGTCGTCCTTTGTTTCTTATTAGAGGCTTGTAGCTTAGCCTTTTGACTGGTAATTAGTGCAACCTGGTCCTCCAAAGAGTGAATTCTGGACTGTAGAATCAGAACATCAAGATAATAATTCTCTAACCACGAGCTGCATTGATCACATGGTGGCACTGTAGGTTTTGACAGAGTAGGAGAGGGTTTAGATGAATTACTGGGGGCTTCAGAAGGCAGCTTAATGCCTAGGTAGTTAGGTTCGTCCTATAGGCAGGGGGGTAGGTTTGACACAAAGTCATACAAGGGTTCAACACACAAACCTTACAAATAGGGGTATTCGCTAGCCTAGAAATGCTCCACTTCTGAATTAGACTCCTCACTCAACACGATAGGGTTTGGATCGACAAGAGGTTTTGGCTTATTTCTTGCCATCCGCAAAATCAAACGTGCATTCTTTTTTCCTTTGGCGTTTACAGTGGGTTTTGCCTTAGGCTTTTTACCCATAGGCTTGACAGTCTCAACACCCTTAGTCATAGAGTGGGGTAGGTCGATAGGTGAGTCGGCCAAGGGTTTAGGTAGCAGGATGTTGTAGGGTACTGGGGGTACAGACTTGTCCTCGCTCACCACAGGTTTGTCAACCTGTGGTGGGTTCGAATTCTCAAAATCATTTCGAGCAAGGAAATTGCTCCAACAATCTCCGTGTAAACTCAAATGACAGATAACAATAATCTTAACCAGCCCATAATGAAAAAGGCTACTATCAACCTGATTTATTTTGTACTTCTTTGACATTTTAAACAACCTTCTATGCAAATAATAGGGCATATTGAGCTGATAACCCATAAAAACCATAAGCAAATGAAGGTGGTGTAAGAAAACAAACCCGTACCGACCTTCGCAGGTGATAAACTGTTTGATTATCATCAATAAATCATGCCAACGCTGTTTAAACATGGTCACGGACAAACCTTTATCACAGGAGGTAACTTTACACGACTAGAAGAGCAGCGTCCAAGGGACCTCCTCTACTTTGCAATTCTTGGACCATCGTTTTCCAGTGCCAGGCAAACCCGTAGCAAGACTGATAAACTGTTTGTCAATTTCCAATTGAATATCGCCGACCTTGGCTTGACAGCCATCAAAGGTCGTGGCGAATTGTCGAACTATGCAGAGGTTAAAACCCTCGAATTTTTGTATAAATGGAAGCCACCCATTTTCCTTGAGGTCACTGTGGGCACTGTCAAACATCAACAGAGCCTGGCTGCCATTGGGTTCATCTCGGACGACAGGGGCCATGGTGCGAGCACATGGTAAGGGTTTGGTTGAAATTACCAACGCACAGGAGCAGAGTCATTCGGTCATAACAGCAATGAACGATCAAAGGGGAAGCATTAATGTGCACATGCGAGGGTGGTGGAGTTATTCACCGCCATGCATAATGGTTATGGTAAAGTACAACCGACGAATGCCACATCTGTTCAATCAATCATAACATAGTTCAAAACCATATCATTCGCCAACGAAAGAATCAAACGATGGGTGTTATACCAACACGCCATTAACTATAATCTTTCAAACCATTGTCATTCAATGTGAAACCAACACCGAAAGTTAAACATGTGCCATTGTATAAATGTTTAATCAAAAGTTTTAAACCATTGTGCCAATTGCCACTCATAAAACTTACAAGCCAAGAGCCATAAAAAGATTATTATAAGGATCATATCGTATATAAAAACAAAAATAAATCATGACCCCTATGCAATTAAATGACTAGGCAAGTATAAATCTATATGCTCAATGCCTCATAAGTTTAATAAAATCAAGCTACGCAAACAAAGTAAGAATGTCCAAATGGGCATAGTTCAAAAATCTTTTCAGCCACATAACGATAAACCAAAGGTAAGTGTCATAGAAAATATCGATAAAAAGATGACGACAGTTCAGATAGTGATCGAAATGTGATCTTGAAAGGAAAATCTTTCACGCTTACAGTCGTGAAAACTTAATGGAGACAAATTTGCAAGTGTCGCAAGAAATGAAAATATTGTTTATTTGAAAAATGCAACGACAATTTGAAGTTCGGAAGACATAGGTGTAGGCAGCTTATAGGTCAATAGAAAAAATTGAATTGGCTGCCAACAATGGTGACACACTGGTAGAAGCAGTTATCTCTGTCAAAAGAAATAAATTCAGATTAGGACAACAAAGAAAATTTCAACTTAAAAACAACAACCAGAAAATTGTACAAACATCATCATTTACCATCTTTTCCAGCAGTGTTTTAAAAAATGAAAACTAATAACAGTCTTAAGATCAGCAAGTCACGATATTAAAGATTAAATCTTCAATATTGTTGGCATGGCCATTGCTGCCAGCAGACATCCATAGCCTCGACAGGGTTGCCATTTAACCCACTCTGACATCTATATCCTATCAAGAAGTTCTAGATCAACATAAAGGACATTAAAGAGGTTTCTCATATTTTTTTACAGATTTTCATGTACCCGACATTGATTCGCTGCCAGCGGGCCTGTTCAATACCCCGACGAAGTTGTCTTTCCGCCATGCATGCATTTACCTGCTGCCAGTGGACCTGTTCAGTATCCCGACGGGTTTACAAGCACTTCCCACAGCTCTTATTCATAATTTTATTTTGTTTTTCTTTTGTATATATAGCTGAGCGGGGTGACATTGATAATCTTGATATTTTAACATATTTTTTTAGACCTCATCAGAATTTTTTTAAAACTATCCTTTATTTAGCTCCAGAAATGTTTTATTTATAAAAACAACTTCCTACGATAGGGAGACATCTTTTGAGTCATTCCTTTACGGAAAATGGACAGCGTAAAAAGATAATAGATGATCATGACAAACTTTGCTCAGAGATTGAAATCAGTAAACTTCTTTCAAACAACAAAATTTTTCCAACTTAGATATCAATTTAGCAACACATCACTGATGTTTGTACAAACTTTCAGAAGTTATTTCAGTGAAGAAATTTTTCTATCGTCTTTGTCTGAATGGCTCAGTGCACTGGTATGCATATTTTTTCAAAAAAGATAAAAACTGATCAATTCAAATCAAAATCAAAACAGAAAGCAAACGAAAAAGGGAAACAAAATATTTACATAATATACAAGGGTATTTATCAAGCAAAGTATCTTTTCAGGGCTTGGCCATTCACCAGATAGGTGTCAATCCGCCCTTCAAGATTCTGTAATCGAAAGGAACTAGGACCCAACTTTTCAGCAATAAAAAATGGCCCAAGCCATAAGTTTTGAAACTTGGTGTGCTCACCCTTTCCTTCGTGTGGTTTGTCCCACTTCAAAACGAGATCGCCTACTTCAAAATTCCTATCAGAAGCAGAATTAGAATCGAACCAACTTTTAATCAATTGTTGATGTTGATCTAATTTATGCTTAGCTTGGTTTCTTACTTCTTCCAACTTCATCAAAGCGTTAATGCGGCTTTCTAAAGGGGGACAATCTTCTTCTTGGACTTTTTGTGACAATTGAAGCGAAGGAAGAAGAATGTGAGGTGGCAGAATGGCTTCTCTGCCATAAACGAGAAAAAAGGGGAGTTACCTATAGCGGATTTGGGTGTTACCCTATCTGCCCACAATGCGTTCAGTAGTGCATTGTGCCAATTCTTGTGATTTTCAGCCACTGTCCTCTTGATAATTTTGATCAAGTTCTTGTTTGTTGATTCTGCTAAGCCGTTGCCTTGGGGGTAGTAACTGGCAAAATACTTTAGCTTTATTCCTTTCTCCATAGTGAACTCACTCATCTCAAGAGAAGAAAAGTATGAAGCGTTATCAAAGACTAGACAATCCGGGACACCGAAACAGGTGATAATATTCGAGTTTAGAAAAGCAATCACCTGACTTGTGTTAACAGTTCTTAGCGCGACGGCTTCGGACCATCGAGTAAAGTAGTGTGGCTGTCACAATATACTTGTGCTGTTGTGAGGATGGAGGGTTAATAGGACCTATGATATCAAGGCCCCATTGCTGGAAAGGAGAATCTACTGAAACGTGTTGCAAGGGAAAGACTGGTTTTTGAAACTGCCCTGATGCTTTTTGACAGATGATACATTTACGACACAAGGCATGGGCATCCCTAAAAAGCATGGGCCAGTAGTAACCGACTCTTAAAACCTTATGAGAAGTGGTGTCGCCACTGAAGTGACCACCAGCTTCTCCTGCATGCAACTCAAGTAAGACTTTGTCTGCTTCATCTTTTTCAAGGCAGCGCATCAGTACGCCGTCAAAATTCTGATGAAACAGTATATCGTTAACTAGATGAAAGGAGGCGGACTTTAGTCTCAATGCTCTTCTTTTGGCGGGGTCAAGGTGACGGGGTGCTGATCCATGTTCAATACATAATCTAATATCGTCGTACCAGGGACTTACGAGGTTTTGTGCATAACCAATCAAACTTTGATTGCGTTGTTCTGGGTTTGACGTATCACTATCTTCTTGCTGTCCTGTTTCAACAACCAACTTACACAATCCTTGGCCTCTCATGATCTGATCTGGGGTGATTTCTAAGTCATACTCCTGCAAGGAGGTGACCTAGTTAGCTCTCTTCTCTCCTAACTCCTTCTGCACTAACAAGTTCCTTACGTCAGGGTAGGGGACAATGATTTTCGTCCTTGACTTCAAAAGATAGGACCGGAAATGCTTAACAGCTTTGAAAACTGCATAGGCTTGCCGATCAATTGCTGGGTAGTTAAGTTCAACACCTTTGAAAGAAGATCTCATAAAGGCGATGGGTACTTCATTATTATCATAATTCTTTTGAGTTAGGACTGCGGCATAGGAACGATCGAAGGCAAAAGTATAGAGTGTAAAATCTTGAGAGAAGTCAGGGCTCATGAGAGACGGAGCGTCTATTATGGCCTTCTTTATGGCATTAAAAGCTTGGTTTTCTGTGGGTCCCCAGTGATATTGGGTGTCTTTCTTAATCAGGTTTTGTAGAGGCCTGACCATTTCAGAGAAACTGGGGACAAATCTTCTCACGAAATTAATCCGGCCTAGGAAAGTCTGCATGGATTTTTTGGAGGTAGGTGGGGGAAGTTTAGAGATGACTTGAGTCCTCTTGGGGTCAATAATCATCCCATCACTAGACACAATGAATCCTAGTAATTTACCCTGTTCTACTGCAAATATGGACTTCTTGGGGTTCAAGGAGATGCCGTATTTACGACATCGTAGCAGAACGGCTCGTAAGTGAGCTAGATGATCGTCTTTGTTCTTGGAATAAACGGTCACATCATCTAAGTAAACTACTACGGAGTGATTTATTAAGCCTCGAAAAGCAATGTCCATTGCTCTCTGAAAGGTAGCACCAACATTAATCAATCCAAAGGGCATTTTGCGATAAGCATAAGTGCCCCAAGGGGTACGGAAGGTAGTTTTTAGTTGGTCTGGCGGAGACATCAAGACTTGGTTGTATCCGGAGAAACCATCCAGTAAGGATAGCCTCTCGGAACCAGATACTTGTTGAAGGATCTGTTCCATGGGTGGGACAGGATAATTGTCTTTGTCAAACGCTTTATTGAGGTTTCGGAAATCGACACAAAGTCGGATTTCCCTGTTTTTCTTCCATACTGGGACGAGGTTGGAAACCCATTGAGTGTGTCTAACAGGAAAAATTATTTTATCACCTAGGAGTTTATTCAATTCTTTTTGAACGGTCGGTTCAAGTTTAGGATGCATTTTCCTCAATTTCCGTTGGAAGGGTAAGGTTTGGGGCTTCATCGGGATGACATGCTGTATAATATTAGGATCGAACGTTTTAAGATCATCGTATGTCCATGAAAATACATCCTTAAATTCTTTAAACAATTTTACAAAAGCATCTTTTTCTTGCTTAGAACATCCCAAGCCTAAGTTAATGCACTGAGGATTTTCACTAGTCCCTAAATTGACTTTTTCATAAGACAACGAGGAACTATTAGTTTTACAATTGACCGTCTTTTTAAACTTATCTTCAAAATCATAAAACTTTTCTAATCTAACTATGGATTTGGGTATGTAATTTACCATGTCCAATAGAGCTTCAGGAGATTTCGGATCAGGTATTACCATAAAATCGTGCAAATTGTCGCCGTGCGTGCGTTCATCGATCACTGAGCCTTGAAAGGTTTCTTCCATGTGCAAAAAGTTAATGATCTGCTGATCATCGTCAAATACTCTCCAGTTTGTGATATTGTCAGGAACAGATGGTCGAAACAATAGCTCGACGGAGAATGCGTTTGGGGATAAGCCTTCTGCAGGAAGAAGTTTAGAGACTACATTAGCTAGTAGATCTGCTTCAACATTATTTAATCTAGGAATGGAATTTATATTGAAAGCAGAAAATTTATTCATTAAACTCCATGCCTCAGACTGGTAACTTTTGAGATGCGGGGAAAGACAGTGTATAGAGTCCCTTACCTGTCTAACCACTATTTCAGAGTCACCAAATACAACCAGGTTTTGAATGTCCATATCCAAGGCTTTTCTTAGACCTTGCAGTAAAGCCTCATATTCTGTGGTATTGTTAGTACATTCAAATTCTAGTCTACAAGACATTAATGTCTTGTTACCTATCGGATCGATAATGATGCAGCCTGCACCAGCTCCTTCTTTAGATTTAGAACCATCTAAATATAGAGACCAAATTTGATTTCCATCGGGCTCATTGGACTGTTGCATAGAAGCTGTTGGTTGCACATATGCTATGATCTCGGACTGCTGTTCAGGATTGATGATAGGTGAAACTTCAGCCATGAAATTTCCGAAGAAGGTGTCCATCCCTTAGACTTCAGGTGAATCAGCAGGAGGTGTATATGGTTCGTTAGGGTCGTTCAAATCTATGACTGTAAACTTAAGGTAACACTCACGATTCACCCTGATCTTGTTGGGCTTACCGTTCTCTGGAAGCCATAAGTGAGACCAGTCCGTCGTGAAGTAACCATGTAGCTGCTCCGACCAGTCCCTGCTAAAAGACAGACCATACACTTCTTGAATATCTACCACAATTATATCAATAACCTGATGAACCTTTGGGTTAGACGATAATCTAATCAATACATTTTTTAGTTCGCCTATAACTTTAACATCTGTTCGATCAAGTTGTATGATTTTCAAAGTAGATGGTTCCACTTCAGCGTTAAT
>ML818573.1:47063-66482 GCA_009831015.1 Picea engelmannii | reverse complement strand
TTGACACAAAGTCATACGAGGGTTCGACACACAAACCTTGCGAATAGGGGTATTCGCTAGCCAAGAAACGCTCCACTTCTGAATCAGAGTCCTCACTCAACATGATAGGGTTTGGATCGACAGGATGTTTTGGCTTATTGCTTGCCATCTGTGAAATCAAATGTGCATTCTTTTTGCCTTTGGCGTTTACAGTGGGTTTCACCTTAGGATTTTTACCCATAGGCTTGACAGTCTCAACACCCTTAGTCACAGAGTGCGGTAGGTCGATAGGTGAGTCGGACAAGGGTTTAGGTAGCAGGATGCTGTAGGGTACTGGGGGTACAAACTTGTCCTCACTCACCACAGGTTTGTCAACCTGTGGTGGGTTCGAATCCTCAAAATCATTCAGAGCAAGGAAATTGCTCCAACAATCTCTGTGTAAACTCAACTGACAGACAACAATAATCTTAACCAGCCCATAATGAAAAAGGCTACTATCAGCCTGATTTCTTTTGTACTTCTTTGACATTTTAAACAGGCTTCTATGCAAATAATAGGGCATATTGAGCTGATAACCCATAAAAACCATAAGAAAACGAAGGTGGTGTAAGAAAACAAACTCGTACCGACCTTCGCAGGTGATAAACTGTTTGATTATCATCAATAAATCATGCCAACGTTGTTTAAGCATGGTCACGGGCAAACCTTTATCACAGGAGGTAACTTTACGTGACTGGAAGAGCAACGTCCAAGGGACCTCCTCTACTTTTCAATTCTTGGACCATCGTTGTCCAGTGGCAGGCAAACCCGTAGCAAGACTGATAAACTGTTCGTCAATTTCCAATTGAATATCGCCGACCTTAGCTTGACAGCCATCAAAGGTCGTGGCGAATTGTCAAACTACGCAAAGGTTAAAACCCTCGAATTTTTGTAGAAATGGAAGCCACCCATTGTCCTCGAGGTCACTGCGGGCACTGTCAAACATCAACAGAGCCTGGCTGCCATTGGG
This sequence comes from Picea engelmannii, assembly GCA_009831015.1. NCBI lineage: Eukaryota > Viridiplantae > Streptophyta > Pinopsida > Pinales > Pinaceae > Picea > Picea engelmannii. Next base: position 65,494 of record ML818573.1, on the reverse strand, counting down.
TTCTGCTCAGACGACAGGGGCCATGGTGCGAGCACATGGTAAGGGCTTAGTTGAAATTACAAACGCACAGGAGCAGAGTCATTCGGTCATAACAACAATGAATGATCAAAGGGGAAGCATTAATGTGCACATGCGAGGGTGGTGGAGTTATTCACCGCCATGCATAATAGTTATGGTAAAGTACAACCGACGAATTCCACATCTGTTCAATCAATCATAACATAGTTCAAAACCAGATCATTCGCCAATGAAAGAATCGAACGGTGGGTGTTATACCAACGCGCCATTAACTATAATCTTTCAAACCATTGTCATTCAATGTGAAACCAACACCGAAAGTTAAACATGCGCCATTGTATAAATGTTTAATCAAAAGTTTTAAACCATTGTGCCAATTGCCACTCATAAAACTTACAAGCCAAGAGCCATAAAAATATTATTATAAGGATCATATCGTATATAAAAACAAAAATAAATCATGACCCCTATGCAATTAAATGACTAGGCAAGTATAAATCTATATGCTCAATGCCTCATAAGTTTAATAAAATCAAGCTACGCAAACAAAGTAAGAATGTCCAAATGGGCATAGTTCAAAAATATTTTCAGCCACATAACGATAAACCAAAGGTAAGTGTCATAGAAAATATCGATAAAAAGATGACGACAGTTCAAATAGTGATCGAAATGTGATCTCGAAAGGAAAAGATTTCACGCTTACAGTCGTGAAAACTTAATGGAGACAAATTTGCAAGTGTCGCAAGAAATGAAAATATTGTTTATTTGAAAAATGTGACGACAATTTGAAGTTCGGAAGACATTGGTGTAGGCAGCTTATAGGTCAATAGAGAAAATTGAATCGGCTGCCAACAAGTCGTCGCAAGAAGTTTAGGTCATTTTCAACGGTCAATTTTAAGGTAAATTAGCATGGTCAAAGTCCATTGCAAGAGCGATGGGAAAGCAATATTCGTCGCTCTTGCGACAAACTTTGACCATGCTAATTTAGTCAAACTGTTGGCATTGAGATAGAGACGATTACGGGGTGGATTTAGAAAAAATGAACTTTTTCTCTTACATGTTGCAACGAAAGAGTACTTTCGTCGCAAGTGGTCGTCGCAAATTTTTCAATATGTAGTAGTGTCATACTAGCACACTTCCAATCCTCCCGAACTCCGAATGATCGAACTGGCTAACCTGTCGCCATGTGTCCTCCTGGATTGAACGACTAAGATTCACTTTGAGTCTTCACCTGGAGTCCATGGATCTGCACCGCGTGTCCTCCTTAATCTGATGGTTGAGGCTTACTTTGGGTCTTCAAACTTTAGAAATATCAAACTTCAAACCTCAACTTTTTCTGAAATGTTTTTATTCGAAGCTCACGATCTATTGACGCATGTCTCCCATGGATCAACGACTAAGATTCACTTCGGGTCTTCACCCGGAGTCCACATATTTACGCCACATCTCTTCTGGATTCGATGACCCAGATTCACCTAGATTGATCCGACGCTTAAGATTTACTCCGGACGATCTGGCGGCTGAGAGCTATTTCGGATGATCGAATGATCGAGACTTACTTAGTCTCTTTGACTCTCCGGGCTTCGAGAGTCTCAAATCTCAACTGAAAACCTCTCGAATAGATTTCTCCAGAATTTCTAATCTGCTGACACGTACCTCTTGGTGATCGATAGTCAGGATCTACTTTGGCTATACGGAGTTTCGATGTTTGAGCCCTAACATGTCACATAACTACATGCCTTTCAATTTGCGAGGACACACATTGGTGGTTTGGAGTAATCTGCTTTTTGCCCCGCAATTCTCCTAACACTGACACATAACCACTTGGTGAAACCGTGGTTTGGATTGCGGGATCGCCTTGGGAAATTATCTCCCGTGCAACTTGGTTCCCCATAATTCCTCATGTCCGTTGATCTCTCTCTCCGATGGGATCTGACGATTGTGACCTTAACCCTTGCTTCATTTTCATTAGATGACCCCTATTCAACTGTCCTCTGATCTAATGATCCAAGATCTCTCCTGATCCTACAATGGCGATCACTCCCGAATTCAAAGGGGACGATCACGATCCTTCAAACCCCTTACAACAAATCTATGACGTTCTATCTCCTGCGTATATTCTACAATGCCATTCCTGCTGAGCTTTTCAACTTCACGGTCAGAGTTCGATCTCAACCACGAGACTCTGACCAACAGACCCAACCCATATCGGCTCGATGTTTCAAACAAAATCTCTGATACCAAACTGTAACATTCCCAGCCACCCACATGCCGGGGCATGCTACCTTCAAGCCTGCCCTTGGACTTCTTTCTCTTACTGATACCTTTTTAAGATTTAAGGATGCATAAAATAAAAGACTTTAATGATATGCACAACAATATCCAGCAAGCATGCATAATCTAATATTTTGTTAGACAATAATTAAAATACATAGAGTAAATACATTCATATACATGTAAATGATACCATAACAAAGAGCACTTATCTTTATGAAAGATGGCACCAACTGGCTGCAGACCAAGGACGTTCCACCCAATTGTAGACACCATTGCTCCAAATATCAACATCACTGTCACCCCCGAGCCAGGGCTATGAATCCACAAGGATGGTTCCAGAGTGTACTTGGGTTCCCAAACCAATCAACTCTAAATCTCTCATAGGTTTCCCAACACCCACAACAATCCAAAGTACCCAACTCTCTTCTACCCAGCCTGTACTACCCCAAGAGAATGGACCTCCACCCTTCTCTGCCACGCAATCCCTGAGGTAGTCCCTCTCCTTTATTCCAAGGCCTCCAACACAGTTGGTCTAGAATCTCAATGCTAGAACTCTCAGGACTCACAATTGTGAGCAAAACAGGGCACATGCCAATGCATCTATGACATGCAGGCCTTAAGTCACAGTTGGATTACACCAGTGACCATTAAAACCAACTATCCCATGGATAATTCTTCAGCAGTTCAGTTCCCTTTCCCAAGTCGAGACGCAGACGTAGGTGAGGATGGGTCAATGGATGGGTAAGGGGGTGCATGAAAGTGCATGAGGGGAAATGAATGAACATACAGGAAATCAGTGAACAAGCCATCAATCGAACCCCCCCATCAGACCAGAGGCAGGTTTAAGTAGCTTCGTGGGGAAATCAAGAACCTCCTAGCCTTCCCCAAGAAGCTCACATAACCGATCCCCTCCCTTAGGCAAAAAGGTAATTAACATAGGAATAAATACTTATCCCCTCAAGCCCCATATGTTGTGGAATCATAGCCCCCTATAACTCTAGTCCTTGTCTGTCTATCAACCAATGATGTGTTTATTATTAATAATGATAAAAAACATTACATGTCTTGGGAACACTAGGCTTTTAATAATTGTTTGGGCACTCAGTTCTCTCAGCATTGTAACAATACATTATTTAAAATGGGGGTTCAAAACCTGGGGTGTTACAGCGTGAAATACTAGTTTTCAATTGTTTTTTTGCAGAAAAGAAAAAAAAATAGAATCCATTCAACAGATTGGACAAGACAACGAGTAATATAAGGGTTGATCACAAACTTTGTGAGTATTTACATTTTCAACCTTCCTTATGATTTCATGCTTGTTATGATCTTTATATTTAAATAATTAATTTACACTTGTCCATGGATGTCTTCTAGTAGGTGCTAACATACAAAGAGGAGGCAACTCATGAATTGATAAACATCAGGTTAAGTATGGCCTATGAGTATATGTTGAAGAATGAAAGTTTAATTGAACAATTTGTCAGTAGCTATGTTGTTTAACTTCCCTTGTTTTATAATTAATGGAAAAACAAGAAAAAATTATATTGATTATATCGACTGTGATTTGTAATGTCGTATTAAACATGCAGGAAACAAAGTATTGAATGCAACCAACATATGATATTTTGAGAGAATTCATGAAACATGGATTCAAAATAATGTGTATTGTTTATGAAAGACTTGGTGCTAATGTATGTTTTTTGATTTATGCAATCATGTATATTGTACTTTATATATAAATGTAGATATACTTATTACAATTTATTTCTATGCTTGTAGATGAAAGATGAAGGGGCAGAACATAAACAACAAGTTGATCAAGAAAACATTATGTTAAAAAACCAAAGTACAATATCACCTAAAAATGATGAATAAATGAGGCATGCACACAACTCAAGCAATGTCAACAATTCAACTGTTGAATGATGTTGTATGGGATAGTCAACTTTTCCAAAGTCGACTAGACCCGTTAGGTGAACAACCAAGTCGACTGCAAAAGTTAGTTAGGGAAGTCAGTTGAACAGACAGTTAGAGTCGACCAACCAGGTAGTTAAGAAGTGTAACCGACTGATATATATATATATATATATATATATATGTGTGTGTGTGTGTGTGTGTGTGTGTGTGTGTGTGTGTGTGTGTGTGTGTGTGTGTGTGTACTGGAGAGAAATAGAGGTTGTTTTATATAATAAAATGCATTGATGGTTCTCCCACCTCTTGCGTATGATTTCATGTGTCTCTATGTGTACTTGTATATGATGTTGTAATATATGTTTCTTTGTGTAAGCATCTACCGATAACTTCTTCTACTTTTCCTCAGACTACAACATTGGTTCCGTTGCTTGTAGTTCTAAACTTGGGCATGCATAAAGTAAAAGACACATAGATGTTAACTTTGGAAGAAATACATGAATGGTGGGAGCACAAAATTAATAATTATATTAAAAATTATGCAAGGAAAAATTAATTGATGATCGCAAAAGTGTGTACACAGTTCTTCTTTGAAACACACGAATGATTCCTTGAAGCTATTCTAGAAGCACTATTTCAATATCTCAATCAAACACCCAATGTGAAAAATTGATGCAAAAAATAATAAATGGTGGAAGAGAAAATATGAACGAGTGATTTGAGAGAATTTCCAGAGATTACATCGAAGAATAAGCAATTAAAGATATAGAGTTAGTCATAACTATCAAAAACAAATTCTATACTGAATTGCACAATGATTTCCTATGTGTTGTCATATCCTTGCTTCATAATTTCTTGTTAGATAAGGGAGTCAGAGACATTGTCAAATACTGACTTCTCTTGGCTAATCCTCCTCCGAATTCAAATTGGTAATAAAATTAAGAGTGGGAAGAATTTCTGGAAGCTAACTGTAAAGACACAAGAAAATATTGGGATTATTTTCCAAAGAAATGAAATCAACCAGACTGAGTAACACCAATGACTGCGAGTAAGTCAGGTCGATGATGGGGGGTTGGACAATCCATGTGATGATATAAGTCGAGTTGAGCACACCCAAGTCAAAAATTTCTGAAGTCGGGAGGAAGATAATTGAATCAAGTGAGAAATATGCATGTCGAATGCAGACCCATAAACCTTCAATAGATATTCAAAAATTGGAGCGAGACAAGAGGCAAAAGAGGTGAGAATATTTATGAAACAAAAGGGATCCCATAATTTCACATAGGAAACCTACCCAAGTGCGACAGATCGCTGGAGTGGCCCTTGAGAGCACCCTGATGACTCCAAAAAGCAGTTGACCAAGTCGATAGTATGGAGATCGATGATTTGGGACCCACGATTCAACCTTCTCCCAAAATAATCCCTTGCCCATGCATTGCATACTTGCTCTGTCATAGAATTTATGTGGACACTCAATCCCCAAAGGTGTGGTGCCAAACTGATAACGATGGTCAAATAAGAGACACATTATTAATTGAAGCATAAGAAAATGTCCAAAATTTACCAGAGGACATACTCCTCCCTATAAGAGATCTCATAGACTCTGCCCCCTACTGAATCTACTCCTTGAAGACTCCAAATCAATAGATAAAAAAAATGAATTGACACAACCCCAAAGAGGACTATTTGTAAAATATATAGACAAAGTCTATCAAACATACTATCTAACCCCAAGCAAAGAACAAATGCAATTAGCAATCAAATACACTCCGCTTGAATAGAAACAACATATTGTATACGTCAAGTTGAATACTTAGATTTCAACTCCAGGAAGTAAGACCACATAAACTTCCCAATCGAATTTGAACCAAAGTCTTGGAATAAGCACAGTCTCATAAAACTCCAAGAAGAAAACAATAATCCTCAATCATATCCCCATATATGAAGGTGATGCAGATCCGAAACGACACTGATTCATCTATGAGAAATTCTGGGATGCAACTGATATAACCAACGAAGACAAACAAATGACACAATTTGGTGCTACACTTTGATCCAAGGCCCTTACCTGGTTCATGAAATTCACATATAATTAACAATGATCGAAGGCATAAATAAAACAGATCTTCCTCACAGTTTTCAAAATGAAAGATATAAGCCACTTGGCTGGGAAAAAATTGAAAGAAATCAAATAGACTATGGGTGAAACCATCCATGAATATGATAAAATATTCAAAGATCTTTTAAGTCAGATTCCTTACATAATTGAAGAAAAATTGCGTGTACAATGGCATGTGGCAGGTCTGTTACAAAAAATTAGAGCACCATTATGTATGTACGACATCCATTCATGTGAAGAAGCACTGAAAAAATCCCAACACATAGAAATGGATAATGAAGGAACATCGATGCCATCAAAAATTGAGAAAATCTTGGAAGAAAAACTCTCATAATTGCAACAATCAATCGAAAATATGCTAGTCCCACGAAATGAACTTTGGTGCACAATCTTCTACAATGAAGGACACACAAAATACCACTATAAATTAAGTGATGCACTGGATCCAATAGTCTGACGAATTCAAATTGAAACGTTATGCTACATCTAAGAAGCCGTAACAAATCATGTGATAAGAGGCTGCCCACATAACTTAAGGAATGTCTGGCCAAAATGGTGCCACATCTACAAGGAAAACAATCATTCAATGCAATAATGTCGGTTAAACGGAAAAATTGAACAAACATGCATTTAATATACCATATGTAGATGATCGACCAGAATGTCGACTGAGGAAATGGAAACGACTATAAAGGTCGGTGCCATGGGGGTTATCAAGTCCGAGGTAGAGGAGGAATATGACCATTCAACAAAGGACGTGGTCGAGGTCATTACTACTACTTCAACTGCTGGAAGGATGACCACATAAGTCCCGATTTCCCAATAAAGGACAAAAATGATATAAAATTTTGTAACATATGTGGAGTGGGGGATCAATCCCTTGAAGATTGTCTAATTGTATTATATAAATTAATGAATAAGTGGAACATGAACCTCTTACATATAGTGCCCAAGAAAGACATATTAAATTCAAAAAATCTCCATGTAGTAACACGATCACGAACATGTGAAGAAATCTACCCAAACCCACCAAGTTGACAAAGGGGAGGCTGAAACACATATCCCGACCTAGATCACGAAGAAATAATAATGCAGGAAACAATGAAATTATTCAAAAAAATTGACCAAGACAAATAAAATGGAAATGAGGGATGATATTCAAGTATTCTAGACACTGCTTTAGAATATTTTCTCCAATTATTAAAAGAAAAGAATTCAGTCGGTCGCCTCATCGACTTGGTGAGCATCCTAACTGAATACAAAGAAGATCAAAGACCAGTAAAAAACCTTTGACACTTGTCTCAAGAAAGGCACACAAGTGACTTCGACCTGAAAGTCAACCTTTAAATTGATGGCCATATGATCAAATAAGTAGTATTGGACTTCGGTTCACAAGTAAATATCCTCCTGGGAGAAACATGGGTTCGACTTGGAAATATCTTGCTACATCCAACAGTGAATTTCTTAAAACTAGTAGATCGAAGGTTCATTGGATCAATTGTCACACTTAAAAGTGTCATAACATCCATAATGGGAATTCAAACAAGAGTCGACTTCAAAGTAATTAATCTGGTCGAAGGCATCCTCGCGTATCCCGCATTAGTTAGAAGACCATGGGGTGGAAACATGAAGGCCACAATCTCCCTCAAAAGGGACATAATTAAATTGAAAGGTAGGGGTAAGAAAATCATAATACCATTGGACATAAAAGAAGGAAAATCTTGGATCGAAACATGGGACGAAGCCCAGGAAGCCTGAAGATTGTATCAAGTAATGAATGAACAAAAAGACAAAGTCAAGCCTAACAATGAAGGAGAAATTTTAGTCGGATCAACATTGTCAATAGGACATATATTAGATAAAGAAATTTATTATTGACAAATGGAGAATTACGAAGCTCAAGCTAAGGATTGTTGGTCAATAGAGGTGATACCAATAAAGTGATCAAGATCATGATTTTAAGTACAAGCAGTCCCTATCGTGCTTGAGAAAAATTTAAAACAAACATTGACACTCATCCCGATTAACACACAAACAAGATCTCCTCTGTGGTTTAGAGAAATAAACTCCCCGATGATTCATGTCGATGAAGTATCCAAATTAGTCGGAGAACAAGGGAGAGTGCAACGATTAGTAGAATCCTTCACAAGCCAAGTAACTCGATGGTGGGAAACACATGCACCACAACTACACACATGGAATATCACTACCTTATACTTCGTGGAAATATTCAACGGAAATATTCTGTCGAAATAAATTGTCAAAAATTTTCGACATTCCAACCTTTAAACGTGGGTTTGACCCAGTCGTTGAAATTCACCAATGTGAGAATGAATGGAGAAGAGAAAGATACTGGGATGAAAGGGTGTGGCCACACATGTTCCCAAATACTCTGGATGTTATACCACATAAGTGGTATAAAATTGAAGAAGCATGTGGCTACATATTCAATTGGAATGAAATCAAAGAGAGCTACATCAAAGATTTTGAATTCATACTTGAGGAGGCACTCTTGCAAGAGGCAACAAAAGTTTTTTTTTTTTTTGAAAAACCAAATCCCGACGAGATTCAGAAGAGAGAAAAAGCCAAAGTCAACATGGGATCGAATTCGACTTGCAATATGGTGTTGGCACAAAGTCAAGAAACTGTAACAACTCGACGAATAGACATGGAAAGAATAATTTTTCTAGGAAAAATATTTCGATGGAAGAAAGGTCATCTTGAAGTAAATAACCTTGTAATTTTTTATTTTATTTTAGTGTCCAAGGAAGAAAAAGAAAATAAGGAAGACATAGAAAAAACCGACTTCCCTCTAAGCTATAATAAGGTTGTAGAGGGAGAACTCCAACTAGATTAATCTAAATCTCTTGAGTGGATGGATGCAGAAACAAAAACTAAGGAATTCAACATCTCAATAGATGGTCGACCGAAAATGGCTAGAATAGGAGACTATTGGTCTGACAAGCAAACCACAAAAATAGTTGACCTATTAAGAGAATATAATGATGTTTTTGCACACGAATATAAATACCTAAAAGGTTTGGTGCAAGATATGGGGGAGGTTAAAACCGACCTCGTCCTTGGGTCCAAGGCCATAAAACATGGCCATACAAGTTGGCACAAAAATATAAGCCCATAGTCTAGAAAGAGATAGAAGCAATTCTAGTTGTTGGCATCATATATCCTATCGACAAATCAGAGTGGGAACGTCCAATGGTCATGCAACCTAAAAATCATGATCCCAAGAAACTTAGAATATGTGTCGACTTCTGAGGATTGAACAATCTTACATTCATCGATCCATTCCTGACACCGTTTGCCGATGAATTGGGAAGTCGCGGGGCATGAATGATATTCTTTCACTGATGGCTTCTCAAGCTACAACCAAGTCCTCATTGCAAAAGAAGATCATGGGAAAACAACATTCGTTTCTGAATTTGGGTCATTTGCATATAGAGTAATGCCATTCAGGCTCAAGAATGCCCCATCAATATTTTCTCGGATAGTGGTCAAAACCTTTCAAGAATACATTTACAAAACAATGGTTGTGTACTTCAATGATTGGACCATATACAACTTACTGAAAGATCACATCCAATGATTAACAATGATGTTGGAAAGATGTATACAAATTCACTTGTCTTTAAATATCAAAAAATGCATCTTTGCTACACCTATAGGCATTATACTGAGCCATATTGTATGTAAATATGGAATCAAGGTTGACATGGCCAAGATCAAGGTTAATCTTGACTTGAAACCACCAATCAATCAAAATAAAATTAAAATGTTCCTTAGCCATACCAAATATTACAGAAAATTCATTCGACATTACTCCAACATAACTTTCCCCATCGATGAGATATTAAAGAAATAAATTGAGTTCGAATGGAGCCAAGAATGCAATGAATCTTTTGAGCTCTTACAAATAAAATTGGTAGAATAAATTCTACTAAGATTCCAAACTGGTCACGAAATTTCCATGTCCATGTAGATGCCTCTAACATTGTTGTTGGCTCAGTCATAGCGCAACCATATGACGACATGGTCGATCACCTAATTGCATACACCAATAAAAAATTGAATAAAGATGAAAGAAATTATTTGACAACAGAACATGAGGCTCTAGCCATGATTTTCTCCCTTCAAAAATTCCGACATTACTTATTAGAAAATCCATTTATCTTCTTTACAAAACATCGGGCACTCAAGTATTTAGTAAATAAACTAGTCCATAAAGGAAAAATTTGTTGATGGCTACTATTGTTCCAAGAGTTTGAATTCAAATAAGTAGTCCAACCTAGAAAGAATAATGTCAGACCTAACCATGTATCCCGACTTGAGACAGGAGAAAATATGACTGGGATAGAAGATGGCTTACCATACACACATCTATTTCGCGTCGAAGTGGCACCTAAGGAACTTGAAGAAATCACAATTTTTTTAGAAGAAGGGAAGGCCCCAAAAGATCTCCCAACAAACAAAACAAATATACCAGCATTGAAAGAAACACCATTTACTCTCATGAATGGATATCTCTATAAACTAGGCATCGATAACATTCTACGAAGATGTGCACTGGAACATGAATGCAGTGATATAATCAATAAATCACATGCAAGCCTAGTGGGAGGTCATTTCCAAGCCAACGTGATAGCCATAAATATCTTGCAAGCCTATATTTGGTGGCCGACCTTACACAAGGACTATCGAGAACATGTGAAGAAGTGTGACAAATGTCAGAGGATGGGTCAACCTCTATGGAAAAATGAAATTCCCTTACATTCAATAAATCCTAGTTTACCATTTGAAATTTAGGCTATCGACTTTGTTGGTCCCTTCACAAAAAGAGAAAAAATAACTAGGGAAAAATACATCATCACAACAATCGAATACCTAACTAAATGGGCAGAGGTAGAACTAGTCGAAAATTGCACAAAGGAAACAACCACCAAATTTATTTATGAAAATATAGTAACCAGATTTTATTGTCCTTTAACATTAATCAATGATCAAGGAACTCATTTTGTCAATGACACAATTGAATTCTTACTAAAAAATGTCACGATCGACCATAGAAATATGATTTCTTATCATCCACAAGCCAATGGAACAGTCGAGTTGTTCAACAAAACATTGCATAAATTTTTAACAAAAATATGTGGACTCTATAGGGAATATTGGGATGACAAAGTTCCAACAATAATGTGGGATTATAGAACAACATACAAAATATTGATTGGCCAAACACCATTCAAACTTGTATATGGTCAAGAAGCTATAATTCCATTACATTTATGTGCTAATGATGGAGTGATAACATCTATCTTTGAATTCAATCATATTCTTAACACAAGGCAATGATTATACCCATTAAATCAATTAGAGGAAGAAAGGATGCTCGCATAACAACGCTAGGAGGCTCAAAAGAACTAGCAGAAAGCTTGGCATGACCGACACATTAAAAAGAAAAATATCAATGCAAGAGATTTGGTGTTACTATATAAAATTTAGATAAAGGGAAAGCCTCAAAATCTAGAAACTGCCTGGTTGGGTCCTTACGTGGTCGAGGACATCCAACCAACAAGAGCAGTACAAATAAGGACCTTGCAAGGGAACTGCTGACTATATTTTTTGTCAACAATTTTTAGCCGACAAAGTGTTTCCAGGCTCATCCTACTCAGTTCAAATGCTTGCGCAACGTTCTCACACATTTTCACTAAGTTGTTACACATTTTAAAATTCTCTCATCTAGTTGGTCCCTTGATGGTTCGATGATGCCTTCGATTATTTCGCCATTCAAGAATATTTTGAAAGTTATTGCATGTACTTTCTAACGAATGCCAATGATCTTCAGTCTATATATTTTATCAGACATGTTATAGGTTCATCCTAGATAAAAATAAGTTCAATACAAACTTGAGCGAGGATTGCCATGATACCTAATGAAGATGGAAAAACACATGGCAGAATTATCATGACTCTTAGTGTAATGGGTTGATTTTATTTTACCATTTCTTCCAAGGTTTCAAATGGTTCAACAAATTTACCTTCATGATACATTTCTCGAAAATAAAGAGAAAGAGGATCTCCGTTCTTTCATCATTATAAAATACTTTCAATTCCCCTAAACATTTGAGTACATGAAAACACCTCATTACTTCATTTATTGCATAATACCTTGTAAATTAGTCTATCGACAACCTATATGTCTTCGCATTTGGTTGTACACATTGATAGTCTTCAATCACACATCCAACCAAGTAAATGACTTCTTGAAAATTACCCCAAAAATTGTCTTTGTGTTTGCTTAAATAACCCAATTACAAGTCTCTGAGCATGATTTCTTAAAATCTTCATCATGTTACATATTTTTGAAGGAATTCACTGTGATTTTTTTTTGGGGATTCCATGTGTTTCCTATCAACTAAGCAAACAATTAAAATAAAATAAGTTACCTTTTTCGTCCATGAGGATTCATGCCTTGAGTAATGGTCAAGGCATTGAATCTCAAGGTGATGTAGGAAGGAATAATGTGATTGGTCAATTCCACCCATCTATAAAAATACTTAATGCGAATCATTCAGTGTGTTTGATGAAAGAAGATATTTTTTGGACCAACTATATGTGCCAGCCTTTGTCTTTTTGTGGAATGAATAACAACAAAATATTTGTTTGGGTCGAAGGTCTTTGTGAATGCCATCTTATCAAAACCATTGCAAATAATAGAACGATGGACGATCTCTCGAGCACTGAAGTTTCATAGAGAATAAAGGTAAACATATATAATACTCATGAACACTCTCTTCTTAATTTCAGTCTTCATCGTCTCAGACAAATGGAACAAATATATAATGGAGGACCCAAAATAATATGGTACCTGAACATAATGTATTCTGTCAGGATTATTATAAATTCAAGAATCTTTTCAACGTTAGAAAAGCCATTGATATTAGTCACTGGTTTCTTCTGCTTCTTTCTGACTTGTATTCACATTCCGATTTCTCAATTTAAAAGTGATCAGTTTCACATCTTGCTAAACAACAATAAGAAGGGGTGTAACTCGACGAAAAATAACAATTGAGAAACACCTTCCCTCAGTGAAATGAAAAATTGAAAACATGGCTCAGTTCTTGATAATCCAGAGTTATACTACTTGATTATTATAATGTGTTTCGATGGAGAACATATTGAAGTTTTCATGAAGATCCCATGGGTGCCATATATGCAGTAGAAGGATGCTGGTTGGAAATAAAAATTCACACACCTCCGTAGCTATGGAGTTTTCACTGTCTATGAAAACACTACAACAATCAAATATAGAAATATACGTTTTCAAAGACAAGATATTATGGGCTTGTGGTGATTTAACTACTCAACATTTTCTTCACCATCATTAGAAAATGTCGGCATGGCTTCTAACCACTTTGTGAAGTAGTCAATGACCATTATAATGTATCGATGGCCGCTAGATGAGGTTGGGTGGCATGTCATGAAATTTACCCCCCACTTGGTGAAGGGGATGACAACAATAACGAGAAACATGGGAGCAGGGTGCACACACATATTTTTTGTAAATATTTGACAAGGATGACATTTCTTTACCACTTCAATGCAATCTTTAAAGATCGTAGGCCAGAAATAACCAACACATAAAATATTCTGGGTTGTTTACAACCCTGATAAGTGACCGCCACATGATCCACCATGGTAGTCATTTAAAACAACCTCTGCTTCCTCATGATTGAGGCAATGGCGGATAATTGATTCTACCCCTCGTCGATATAAAGTGTCGACGATAAGGAGATAATTCTTCGCTAGGTGATGAATCCATCGTTGTTCATCCCATGAAAAATGCAGAGGGAACTTCAACATATGGATATATATAAGGGCATCCCCATACCAAGGATCAAGTGAAGAGATGAGGAAGATATGCTCACATGGAAAAGAGTCGATTACTTTGCTATCCTTGTCTTCTACTAGAAACTCCGACATCAATTCGGCCAAGACTAAATATTTCTTGGACTTTGTAGACGAAAAATCCAAGTCAAATTCTTGAAGCAAAAAAATCCATTTATTTTACTTCCCACCAATTATTCATCGAGTCAACACATACTTAAATGGATTAACATCGACGATGAAGTTTGTCTTGCACAACAAAATGTAATGTCGAAGTCACTGAACAACATGAAATGTTGCTAAAGCTAGTTATTTGACATGAGAGTACTTCAGTTCAAGACCCAACAAAGAGAGACTTAAATAGTAGATGACGTTCTCTTGGAGCTCATCATCCTTCTAAATTAGGACCATGCCAATCTATGATTCCTCTGATGCCAAATACAATAGGAAATATGGATTATAATCTTGGGGACTCAACAATGAAGTCAAGATTAACTCTTTATTTAATGCATCGAACGAATGTTGTGCTTCCTCGTCCCAATAAAGTGGAACCCCCTTTTTCAAAATACACATAAATCCTTTCATAATATTGGCATAGATAGGTACAAAGTGTCGAAGGAAATTCGCCTTTCCTTATATACTTTGAAGCTGATGAATTGTGCATAGGGGAGAAAACTGAGTGATTGCCTCCACCTTTAAAGGGTCAACCATGATCTCTTTTGTCAAAACTATAAAACCCAAAAGACATCTTGAAGTCACGAAAAAAATACACTTCCGCGGATTTAAATGGATATGATAATAACGACATCTCTAGAAGACTAAGAGGATATGTAACAGGTGCTGAGTTCTCTTGCGAGAATGAGTTATGAGATTGTCAAGATAATCCTCCACTATATGCTTTAGGTCATGGAAAGCAAAAATCATGCCCCGCTGAAATGTAGCTCCAACATTTTTAAGGCCAAAGGGTATCTTTTATATATGAAGGTTCCCCAAGGACAAATGAAATTTGTCTTATGTTGTTCTTCTGGTTAGATCTCAATCTGGTTATACCCCAAAAAATCGTCCATGAACGAAAATATTTCGCTTCCTGCGCACTCATCGAGAATCTGATCGATGAATGGTGTAGATAAATTATCTTTTGGAAAAGCCTTATTTAAGTCTCGAAAATACATACACACATGAATCATGCCCTGATTCTTATTAAACAAAATGGGGTTGGACATCCATTCCATCAAAGGTACTAGGTAAATGAAGCCAACTTTGAGTAGTTTCTCTACCTCTGCTTTAATTGCCACTGCTTTCTTTGGATTCATTAGTCACAACTTTTGTCGAACCAGCTTCACATTCTCTTAGGTTCAAATATCATGTTGAACGATTCGAGGATCTATGCCAAGAATTTCCTCGTACGACCAAGCAAAATCATCTCAAAATTCCTTAAAGAGTTCCATATATTCACAAATTTCGTCTTGAGAGCACTCTGCCCCAATAAAGACATTTTCGAAAACCTAAGGGGTTCTAGAAATGTTAATGGGGATGATTTTCTATATATTCTCCATATTTCCCTCGGCATTGACAATGTGCCCGGCCAAGGGGTTTACTGTCCCATCAACACTCTTTCTCATAATTGACTTAAATTCTCCATCTTCTACACGATTGATCTCGGGGAGGAAATACGATCTGTGATGCATATCCTCCCATGACCTTTCGACTTGTGTCATTTTCTCAATGATAAATTCATCTGAGGCAAAGACAATGTTGAGATAGTCTTGGGAACTTGAAGAATTTTGAGCCAAAATAGGCTTTGGAAAGAGATCATCTTCCTATATCAAAAGAGGACTTTGATCCAAGTTCGCAGTAGCTTGTTGTATATCCTGATAAGTCAATTTTGCTGTAGATAGTGGAAAATCCATCTTGACATGCATGCGACCTTGTACCGATTCGTGCATCAAGGGTAAAACCCATGGGTCCTGTAAAGATGATGCTTTGAAATAAACAAATCTTGTGATAGGAGCTGAGGAACTCAAATTTTGGTAGCCAATCGGGGTGGCACGAATGTAGGACACCGGTGATGGGAAATTAAATGTACCCATAAGTGAAGCATACATTCCAACACCAATGATCTCAGTTGCCGAATAATATTTCTCAATCCACGGGACAATGACCCCTTGGTTGATCGCGAAGCTAGAACAGTTAAATTCCATATGATCGATAGTTACGATTTTTCTCTCACGGGGAAAACATAAAACCTGGAATACCTATGATACAACCATCGTCATCGCGTAAGTCCAACTCCTTCCCAAAAACTAGTTGTAATTGAGGGGTGCATCGACTACCTCTACTTCTATGGAAATAGTCTTTCCTCCTAACTGAACTAGAAAAGAGGAAATGAGACCATGCAGTGTAGATGAATGTCTGTCAAACATGGTTAACAATGTAGGAGAAGAAAAGAGTTGTGGAGTTGTGGAGAGCCAATGACTCTCCAACAAGTCAAATACATGACACAGGTCGAAGGCCCCTCATCGACCACAGTCCTATCGATCACATACTTCTCGTAAATCATGTTGTTCTGGAAGGCTACATGGTAAGGAAGGTGGGGCTTGACATTAGAAGCGTCGAACTTCATAATGAGTAGGCTGGAAGGATCTGTCGCTCCGATAGCAGAAAGAAATGCGGTGCATTGTGCATGGAAAATTTGAAGAACCTCAAGAGAAGACATCACACACGAAATTTGAGCTAAGTCCTTAATAATAGAGTAGTTTGGTGCAACTCTAGCATTAAGGTTATGTAATGCTCTTTTGTACACACCTTTCGATATGTGTGTCATCATTTCCTTCCTCGGTTTCTCTATTTGAAGAGGTCCTTAAGAATCATAAGTCTCTTTGCCTTTCGTTGACGACTCTGGATTACTATAATCGCGAGCCCTGGTCATCAAATATACCTCTTTTTTTGTGGTTTACCATGTTAACGAACTTGAACAATCCATTAGGAAAAGTTTCACTTGGAGTGCCCCCTTGAGCGTTAGAAGTGGAAGAGACAACTTGCATGTTTTTCCCCTGCGAGAACACATTTTGTAATATAGTAGGTTGCTATTGTTGCTACAACTTTATCAAACATTGGGCCTCTTCCATCTTCAGGAATTGATGAGTGAGGTGGTTGTCCCCAAAAAGATTGTATGGCAACTTCACCTTTTTCTTTTCATCCTTTGTCCCCTCAACATTATTGTTAGGATTTTTTTCGTTGCCCCCACTATCTTTCTTTCCTTTGCCTTTATTTTTCTCTCCATGTTGTTGAGGGCCCTTCAAAGTATTTGATTTCACAATGTGTACATTTGATGACTGGGTGGTGGGGGTGGTCGAGCCAGTGGTTGGACTAGCCACAATTTGTTGAATGGACAACTATTATATCTGGTTAGTAAGAAAATCTGTGGCTTTTCTTTGAGAAGAACCTACAATGCCATCGACACGTGGTCCTGACTTCATTTTTTCTAAGTCGAGGGTTGAGGAGATATCTAACTAATTCATTATTATAATATTTATTTGACTTGTCATGGAGTTAGTTAGAAAATAATAATATTTTATTGTATAAGAGAATAGACTCACTATATAAAGAAGAATTCTCTCTCTCCATTGGAAAGGGTGGAGAATTTGGTAATTTAGGAGCTCTCCTCTTAGGCTACATTGTAGAACATTTTGGTAAGCTTAATGGAGAATATGAGGTATATTTTCATTTAATGTGAGGCTTTATTGTGCACTCATATTTTATGTGTTTATTTTGTATTAAGAGACCCTTGTAACACACTGTGAATGCAATTATAATGAACCATGATTCATTTTGGATAGAGTAATGTGAGGTTTCAACTCTCTTATTTCTATTGTGATTATGTTAGCCTACATGATTGTTATTATTGGTTCTTGGAGTCTTAACTAGGATGGGACTTCATCCTTTTGTCAAATTTAGGTAAGGAGAACCATTAATTGCTTATGGATTTAACACTTAACAATATTTTCCACCATAGAATATTTGTTAATGTGTAACGCAAGTATTCATAATCAATTTAGAAAAAAATTATACATTCGTACACATAAAATTCATACACTTTGAAATTCATACATTCATCAACATAAAATGCAGAAACAATGAAATTCATAAAAAACATGCCATGATATATATATATATATATATATATATATATATATATATATATATA
>ML818573.1:35796-46818 GCA_009831015.1 Picea engelmannii | reverse complement strand
GATACAAAATGGAATTAATTGGTCAATCATTGACCACTGACACCCTCACCACCCTCAGGAGCATCCTTGAAATCTATATTTCTTCTCTTTATTGAAGATGCATGATCCAGGTGGATATTGGTGGCAACCCACCTATTCCAACTACCTCCTCTTGACAATTTTTAGTTCAACACATTCTTTTGTACTTATTTGTAATTGTGGGTTCTACACTTAAAGGGTTGTCTGAAGCCCTACACATATTCCAGGTGGATACTGGTGGCCTCCCACCTAATCCAACTGGATTATTTTGTATGTTTTCATGTCAACACATCTTTCTGTACTTCCAGGGCCGTTTTGGGGCCCTAAACAATGTTTTTTTTTTGGCTCACCACAGTCAAACTATGGATGGAGTTAGAGTTTGATGACGTAATGCATATTTCTCAAAAAGAAATTTCCAACAGGCTATCATGCACCTAAAATAGAGGTCGTATGAAAAATTTACGACCTCAGGAAGTTGAAGTACCAACTTACCCATAAGGGCCAGCATAACTTTTGGCGTTTCATCTCCTAGGGTTAGGTTTTTGGATGTCTAGGGTTTTAGAATTCATGAGTAATGTTAAAAAGGCCTCTGGAGCCTCATTGTAATAATTCTATTGAGAAAGATGCGTGTAGCATCCACATCTCTTCTCAGAGATAACTACCACCATTTGAGCAAGTTGTTTTAGTTTTGTAGTTTTACAGTTTCATCCTATTTCATTTATTTAATAGAATATATTGTTCACTGGATATCTGTGTTGTTATCCATATGTAAGTGTTTATTGTATTCAGTCTGTTAATCAGTTCATTCCGTTCCTAAATCCGGATCAATGTTATCACAATGGTCCACTCTTCATTTATTTTTCTCCGTGCATGTCCCCAACAAGATCTGGGTACAAGAAGTTGGGACTTGAACCAATCGAGCCTTTGCAAGATCGGCCGTGGCGAGCCTGGAAAAAACCCATGGGGGATGAAAAGAAATATGATGGAGCAGGAGATCCTTTTAAAATGTTGCTCGAGGAAGACCTTATGCGACAAAGGAATGAAATGATGGACAACTTTGCATAGATCTTTTGACGACTGCCCACAGGAGAAGAATCTTCATCAAGCGGCCATGCAAGGTACAGGTAAATTTCGATATTCCATTATTTGAAGGATTTATAGATGCACATGCTGTAGATAAATGGTTGAATCTGCTCGAAGGGTATTTTTCAGTCCACAATTTTTTCGATAGGGAAAATATTACTTTTGCACTCCCCAAGGCCGTCCCCCATGTTAAGGACTAGTGGGATACTTACTCTGAGCAAAGGGACATAGAGGAATTTTCAATATTTGTGGTTGCCCCAACATGGGATTCCTTCAGGGATGCCATTAAATAAAAATACTACCATGTTGGAAGCTACGAGGACTAGTACACTAGATGGACCACCCTGCATCAAGAAAGGGACCAGATAGTACCAGATTTCACCAATATTTTCCATACGCTGTGCACCAAATTGGGTATCAAAGACTCTGAGAGAAATCTGGTGCTCAAATACCATGGTTGTTTGCATAGAAATATTCAAACATAAATGGAGTTTCTAGACATTGCCTCATTGGGTATGACTTATAGATATATTGTCAAGATCGAGAAATTTTTTAAGAAGAAGAGGTGAGAGTTTGGATTTGCAAACTCCTCATAGATGGAGTAGGGAAAATGCAGACCCAACCCACACAACAAGGGACAAAGCAAAGATGTCCACTCTCAGGAAAACTAGTACAAGCCGCAACACAAGAAGGGAAATGAGAAGATGAAGAAGGACACGGGAAAATGCTGTGAATACCATAAAATCCCTTGGCACAACACCAAAGAATGCCGCTCCAAGAAGTCACTCATGGCTAAGTTGAAGGATTCCGATTCAGAGGCCGATTCTGACTCCAAATCAAATCTAGAAGGAGGGAAACAAATTATCGATGTTGAACCCAGTGCCACTGTCGCTACCACCAAAGTCCATCCAAGTGAACTAGAAGAACCATAGGAAGGGGAACACCTCTTTCACTCACAGATGTGGGTAAAGGGGGATCCACTTCATTTCATTGTCGATAGAAACAATCAAAAGAACCTGATCTTAGTAGATGTTGTCAAGCGAATGGAATTGACAATGACACTGCACCCGCAACCGTACACCATCAGCTGGCTTCACCAAGGAAGAGATCTTCTTGTCAGCCAATAGTGTCGTCTGCCCTACGAAATCAAGCCTTTCAAAGATGAGGTATTGTGTGATATTTATCCCCTTTAAGTTTGTGATGTTGTTTTAGGACAACCATATTTTTGAAAGAATCATGTTGTGTATGAGTCTAGACCCCATAGTGTCATTATTACTTTGGGTAGACAATTGTACAGGATACCAGAGGTAGCGCCGCTTACCACTATTTCTTTAATCTCTGCTAAGAAATGTAGTAAGGCCATTTCAGAGATCGAGAAGTTTTTCTTCTTTGTGATCCATGCTCATAGTAAGCATAAGGTCACCGCCACATCCATGGCGTCTACACAGAGCCTCTCTTTGTAGCAGAAGCAAGTGGACAAGATCGTGGAAGAGTACAAAGACATCTTCTCCTCACCCACTGGGGTACTGACGCACTGCCAAGTCAAGCATCCAATTTATCTAACCCCCGATGCACCTCTACCTAATGGACCAGTCTATCATCGCTCGCTGATGGAAAATGACGAAATCAAGTGTCATATCCAAGAGATTCTTCAAAAGGGGCACATCAGACCCAACTCCTCCCTTTGCGGAAACATGATTGTACTGGTGCAGAATAAGGACGAGACTTGGTGACTCTGCATTGATTACATTGCATTAAACAAAATCACATTTAGAAACTGGTACCCAATTCCTATAATTGATGACCTTCTTGACCAACTCAAGGGGGGAAATTTCTTCAGCAAGATTGATCTAAAGTATGGCTACCACCAGGTTCCCATCGAACCAACTGATGTATGGAAGACAAATTTCAAATATAAAGAAGTTCTCTTCGAATGACTGGTCATGCCCTTTGTCTTAAAAAATGCACCAACCACTTTCATGAGGTTGATGGATGATGTATTGAGACCCTTCACCAACTCTTTTGTGGTGGTATATTTGGATGACATCCTCATCTTCATCAGGACTTGGGAGGAGAACATGCAACATATTCAATAGGTTTTGAGCACTCTGCAACAACACAATCTATATGCCAACCTGGAAAAATGCTTCTTTGGCATGAACAAAGTCCAATACTTGGGATACATTGTTGATGAGCATGGGGTACATTTTGATCCAACTAGGATCCAAGTCATTTGTGACTGGCTAGCCTTGACCACACTAATCGAGCTTCAAAGCTTCTTGGGACTGGCCAAATTCTACCGACGGTTCATGTTGGGATTCTCCCATATTGCATGGGCCCTCAGCCAAGTGAACAAGGGCGGTGGTAGGGAAAATTTCATGTGGGGGAAGGAACAAAAACGTGCATCTGATGATCTGAAGCATCGCTTGTGCTTAGCTCCAGTACTCTCCTTTTCTGATCTGCAAAAATCGTTTGATATTGAGACTGATGCATCTGACTATACTGTAGGCTTAGTTCTCACTCAACACGATCATCCAGTGGCATACCATAGTGATAATCTCTCAGATACTGTCCATAAATACCCAACCTATGACAAGGAAATGTATTCCGTTATACAAGTTTGTCGTCAATTGAAACATTACATTCTGGGAAAGGAGATGATCATCCAGACTGATCAAAAGCCTATGCAGTTCATACAGACACAGGGGAAGTTGTTGAACAACCACCATCAGAAGTGGTCCACCTACCTGCAATAGTTCCATCTCAACATCAAGTATAAGACAGGGAGCACAAATCATGTCGCTGACTTCCTCAATCGAACTCCCATGGTTGCACTCACCACTATGCTCTATTCTTGTGGAAATGATAAATCTGAGTGGCCCTAACTTTATCAACAAGATACATAATTCTCTGCCACCTATAAGGTCTTGGGTACATGCGCGAATGCCACCGATTTTCACATTCAGGACGAACTGTTATGCCATCTGGTCCATCTTTGTGTTCCTGCAAGTGAGTGTGAAAAGCTGATTTGGGAAGCCCACTATAGTCGGATGGAAGGACATTTTAGCATGGAGAAAACTGTGGCTGTTCTACAGAAACATTTTTATTGGCCAAAACTTCGACATGATGTTAGCAAGTATATCAGATCTTGCACTGCATGTGCCATTGCAAAGCGAACCATCAAGAAGCAAGGCTTATACACCCCTCTTCCTACTCCCGATAATCCTTGGAAATCCATCTCAATGGATAACATGCATGGCCTTCTGTCTACCAAGAAAGGAAATGATTGTGTATTTTTGGTCATTTATCGGTTTCCGAAGATGACCATCCTCACAGTCTGCAAGAAGAACATCACATCAAAAGATACTGCCAAGATATTCTTCGAACAAGTGTGGGTCCATTTTGGGATACATAGAATATCATCTCCGGCTGGGACAACAGGTTCCTCAACACATTTTGGTCGAGTCTCTAGCCATTGTTGGACACCAAGCTCACTAAATCCAATACTTTCCACCCCCAAACATAAAACCAAAAATAGGTCATCAATCAGATGATTGTGCACATCTTGTGCAAGTACAACTCTAAGCATCCACGTACATGGGATGAGAGTCTTCCCTATGTTCAACACAATTACAACATGGCTCTCCATATCTCCACCAACCATAGCCCATTTCAGGTGGGGCTGGGATTCCAACCCTTGAGTCCCATTGATGTTGCACTACCTCTTGAAACAACACAGACAAACTCTTCCCATGTTCAGTCTAAGATCGACAAAGCCACTAGATTCATTGAGTAGATTCAACACATCCACCAACATGTCCATGAGATTTTTCAAAAAACCAATGCTAAGTACAAACAACGCCATGATCAACACAGGGCACCGCACCAGTTTCAGGTTGGAGACAAGGTATGGTTACATTTGTAGAAAGAGCGTCTTACAGGGCCCCATCAGAAGCTCCACACACTTCGATATGGGCCTTACACTATCATTAAGGCTATGGGTAGCTATGCTTTTGAGCTCAACACTCCACTAGACTTCCTTGGCTTACACCCAATGTTCAATGTGGACCTCCTTCGACCATATTTTCCACCATTATCAGACACCTCAGAGATCGCAGAACAAATGAAACCAGCATATCTCAACCATGACTGCATGGAACAAGCATCCACTGATCAAATAGTGGACACATAGGTCAAGGGCAGTCGCCAACAAAGGATCCAACTTTATTGGGTTGTCAAGTCAGGGAAGCTCCTACACCAAGACAAGTGGCTCACCCAGGACCAAACTCAACAAAAGTTTCCTCACCTGATGGGGGAACTCAACACAATGGAGACCATTGCTTCCCAAGGGGAGAGGACTGATCTAGGTGGATATTGGTGGCCACCCACCTATTCCAACTAGCTCCTCTTGACATTTTTTAGTTCAACATGTTCTTCTGTAATTCTTTGTAATTGTGGGTTCTACACTTCCAGGGATGTTTGAAGCCCTACACATATTTCAGGTGGATACTAGTGGCCTCCCACCTAATCCAACTAGCCTATTTTGCATGTTTTCATGTCAGCACATCTTTCTGTACTTCCAGGGACGGTTTGGGGCCCTAAACAATGTTTTTTTTTGGCTTGCCACAGTCAAACTTTAGACAAAGTTAGAGTTTGATGGCGTAATGCGTAGTTATCAAAATTACCTTTCCAATGGGCTATCACACGCCTAAAACTTAGGTCGTATGCAAAAGTTACGACCTTGGGAAGTTGAGGTACCAACTTGCTCATAGGGGCCCACATAACTTTTGGCGTTTCATCTCCTAGGGTTAGATTTTTGGATGTCTATGTTTTTGGCATTCATGAGTAATGTTAAAAAGGCCTCTGGAGTCTCATTGTAATTATTTTGCTTAGATGAATGCACATAATAGCCACATCTCTTCTCAGAGATAACTACCACCATTCGAGCAAGTTGTTTCAGTTCTGCAGTTTTACAGTTTAGCCTGTTTCATTTATTCAATAGACGATATTGTTCACTGGATATATGTGTTGTTCTCCATATTTCCGTTTTTATTGTATTCAGTCTGTTAATCAGTTCGTTCCGCTCCTAAATCTGGATCAAATCACCTCGAGTGGATTTGGGCCTGGGCATGCTTTGTCGCTTCAGAGTCTGCACAAAGAAAAAACATTGTTATAAGCTTTTTTCACAATGAATTAAAAGAATTACAAAATGATACTTTGTAATTTAACATAAGACAAATTACCACATATGGAACTGAAAATCATGAGGGTGTTACCCTCCTTCGCGACCCTAATCACTCAATGATGCCACCCTGCATCAGTTACAAGAATCAAATAATCAAAATTAAACAAATATGCATAAAATCAAATTCATGATACATAAAAATTATCATCAACACATTATCTCACTGTGAATATCTCGGGTCTGTGTCAAGAGTCACTGACAGGTGGAGCACTCGATTGTACAACCTACTTCGAGGAAACTTCTACTGTGGTAGCCTCGGTGGATGGGGTCGATGGAAATGGTGGTGGGGATGGGTGGCATAAAGGTGCATCCACTGTGGATGGATGGGATGGAAGAGGTGGTGCATATGGGTGGCTTGTGGGTGCATCCAGTGAGGATGCACCAAATAAGAAAGATGTTGGGGGTGGGCGACAATGGACCCCCACAAGCTGTACAAGTGATAGAAATTCCCTTGGCCTAAAGTAAGGTAACCCATGAGAAGAGGTCAGGTGCCCAGGGAGTGGATTAGTACTATAACTAGCGAATATGTTAGCAACCCACATCCATATTAATAATATTGAACTATTAGTACCAAATAGTAAAATTCAACAACATAAATACAACAAATTTGATATTTAAACGATATTTAACTCTACACATGATACCTGTGATGCAGGTGACTTGTCCATCCCAAATGGACATTCCTCGACATCATCTAGTCCCATAACCTGTAGAAACACAAGAACATTAAAAATTAGAGGATTCCATAACATAAAGAACTGACAATGGTGAATTTATCAAATGTGACACATACTTGTGTATGGGGTACGCCAAATGAGTAGGCTGCCTCTACTGCTGCATCAGTGGTGGAGACATGCACTAATGCATCCATGGACGTAGAGGGTCTGTTACATGAACATAACAATTGCAAAACACCACAACGATATAACGATATAAATACACATAATACCATATAAATATATAATGATGAAGAACATAGAGATGGTTAAGATACTAACCTCCTCCATGAAGCTCTGCTGTCGATTGGCCTCCATAGGCCCATAGTAGGTATGCCCACAACTCGAGTATTTGTGAGGTTCACATGAATGACTGCTATGTCCATGTGCCCTCTCCTCACTCCAATTTGTTGTACAGGGTGAAGCTCCAACCCCTCCATCAATGTTACCAGTAGGCACTTCCTACCGAGATAATGCAACAAAGCTACCATGTTGCACTAGGCTCCGAGTCAATGATGATATAGCTAACTATATATGTTGCAATCTCTCTGCAACATGAGGATGTTGGGTAGGGGGCCAGGCCTTTTCTTGTGGGGACAAGGTCCTAACATGGGATCACACCTAGCATGCTCTCAGTCCTGTGCAAACCCTCAACCCACCCCTTGGAAGTCATCGATGTCGAAGTAGTTGACATGCTAATCCAAAATAAATTCATCCCACATTTTTCGCAAAAAATATAAAGGCACCTCCCTGTCATTGCAGAGAGGTTTATCAAATACCATGTACCACCTATCCATCCATTTTTGACTAATTTGTGGGTGGACGCACCAGTCAATGCAAATGCATTTCTTGGTCACTGGCGGTTGTTGTTGAAATCGATGATCAATAAAAATAGACATCAATTGTTGTTTTGATATACCCAACTCTCCAACTTGGTTTCTATCCAATCCAGTGCTATAATACTCAAACATTCTTGCCATATATTTAGAAATAGAAGTCAATTTACCTTGGGCACTTGCAATGGATCTCACAATGACGTCCATAGAAGTGGTCAAGGACTCTCTACTTGTTCTCTCGTGCCCCTTAATTGATTTACAAGTGTTCTTAATGTGTCCAACGCCTCATTAATTTGGGTGTTTAAGTTGGGTGGTTATGGTGGGTTGGGGTTTTCCTCTCCTTGGTCTGTTGGTTGGCAGTTTACATTGTCTACGAGTTCTATTTTATAATATATGCTGCATTTTAAAAAGACAATTTAATAAGTGGACTTATGACAAAGGTATTAAAAACAACAATTTCATTTTATCCCAACAAAATCATTAACATAATTTTGTGTAAAACAAAGAAAAACTATGCGTTATCTTTACAATGAACTTGAAAAAAACCTATAGAAGATTAGTGAGTTGTTGATAGATTTACATTCAAGTATTAATTATGTTTAGTGAACCTAACTAATACGTGTTCAATATCATTGAGATTTACATCCATAACCTATGACTAATTGTTTTGTATTTTTTGCAAAGCCTAGAGGAAATGACAAAAAATCAACCATACCTTTCTTGCAATGGACACGGTGGTAAGATCCTGGATTTTTCTCCTCCTCTATTAGTCCCGTTTGCTTGCTCCAATTGGGAAAATCGCAAGCACAATGTGTAAATGAGCAAAAAACGCGCCCACGGTCCCTTAAAAATCAGGCATAGCAGGAACGCGTGCATGTTCTTAGGAACATGCACGTGTTCTTAGGAACATGCACACGTTCTTAGGAATGTGCACGTGTTCTTAAGAACACACGTACATTCTTGCCGACGAACCTACATGGCATGCTGACTGGAGGTTCAGGCCTTGCCAAAACTATAGGATTAGGAACGCGTGCATGTTCTTGAGAAAACCCACGTGTTCCTGCAAGTGCACGTTACTGCTAACCCCCTTTCCACTTTTTCATCCACCAACTTTGTGCACTCACCCTCTCAACCTGTATAAGGAGTTCTTAGCACTTGTTTGTCGAGTGGACCATATGTTGTGTGTTAGAATGAGGTTAGATTTGAGGGATATTTGTCAACAAAGAGTGGGTACATTTGTTGCACTGATTAGCTATTGAATTGTTTGCACATTTAGGGGGATTCATAAAAAGTTGAATGGACCATGTACATGAAGGACTTCCTACTAACTTCAATTGTAGTGGTTAGGTACCCATGTACTCTAGGGGATGGTTGTTCCTTTATACAAACTTCTATAAATTGGTAATGTCTATAAGAAGCAAGTCCTGGTCAAACCAAAAGGAAGATACTATTGACGACAAGTGTCTTTAGTTTCTAAGGGAGCATTTGTTGCAGAGGACTAGATGCAGATGAAGAACTACCCTAGAAAATATTAAGACATGTACTCCTTAAGGGGGAGCGTTGGAATTATTAACTCCTACTTGTCTTATTGACTTATAATCATAAGACTAGATTGTGTGATTGTTAATGTGTTGGTCATTGTGATGTCGAATTTGTTTCTATGTGTATAACTTTTTTCTAAATATTAGGAAGTTGTTAGATCTAATTGGATATATTGAATTTCTTCAACTAGTTTAGCTTAGCTTTTAAATTAGTATGTTATTAAGATATTGTCTCAACAAGTTTGTTAGTGTATTTATCTTTAAAAAACTTCATATATTTATTTATGTGTATTGCATTGAGTGAACTATATTACATTATAAACATATAATTTAAAATAAATATAAACAATTTTCCAATATTATAATTCATGAAAATTATTTGATAAAAATATTCTCTAAATGATTTAATTAAATGTAAATCTTAAATTAAAAAAAAAAATAATACATTTAACAATATTTTTTTTATTAAAATCTGTTACATTTTGCCATTGTGCCATTGAAATGATTTTTTAACATTTATACAGTGCATATACCTATATTTTAGATTTAATGGATTTAAATTGCAAATGGTAAAACTAAGATCTATTTCAATCTAGTCACACCAAATTTATGTCCATGATCGCGCAACTTCTCCAATACTCCGTCGCCCCTTGGTAATTTGGGACATCCAGCATCATCAAGTTTCACTAACGAGATACAGTCTTCGACACCTTCCAGTTCTTCTAACTGAAGGCACCCTCGAACATCCAGTGATTTAAGCTTTGTTAACTGCGCCAACCCTCGTATGCTTTTCAACTTCACACAGTGACATGCCTTCAACTCTTCCAGAGATACCAATGTTTTAATACTCGGCAGCGCTTGCACTTCTTTACACATTATGATGTTTAGGGTTTGAAGTTTTGCGAGACCACACAGTCCTTCTATTTTCCTCAAATTATTGCAACCATGCAATTCCAGTTCTATGAGTGTACTTGGTAATTTTTCAACCTCCACCAGATTATTACACTCAATTAAAAAGAAATGCTGAAGGTTGGAGCATAACCCTTCATCAAATAATACCTTTGATATGTCTGAGTCCCGATATTTCAATTCCCTGCAATTTTCGAGCCTCAGCTCCTTCAGGTTCCTTAGGTCACCCAGAGAAGCAAGCAGCGTGTCCAGCGAAGGGCTTCCTAATTCCAGAACTTCCAGAGAGCTCAGGTCTCCAATTGCACTTGTCAATTCTTTAATGTTTGTACCCGCCAACTTTAAGTTTTTCAGGGACTTTTGATGTGCCAACTGCGAGGGCCATACTTCAATTTTTGCACAATCGGAAAGATCTATGTACTGAAGCGTGCTTATATTTCCAAGAGTATCGCTTGAGATGGTTAAATTAGAGCAACCGGCCGCATCAAGATTTTTAAGGCTATTTAAACACCCGAAAGAATCTGGCAGCCTCTCCAAAATCTGGCACCGAGACAGGCCGATGTGCTGGAGGTTGGTCAAGTTACCAAAGGAATCTGGCAGCCTCTGCAATTTCCGGCACCATGATAGGCTGATGTGTTGGAGGTTCTTCAAGTTACCAAAGGAATCTGGGAGGCTCT
>ML818572.1:61979-81879 GCA_009831015.1 Picea engelmannii | reverse complement strand
CAACTCATAAGTTGTGTATAATTCTCACCTTATGAGTCCTTTGTATCATCATATTTGATTCAACATTGATAAATTATTTTCCTAAGGGAAACATATATCTTGTTCTATTGTTCATGTCTTCACTTCTCTTTATGTGATATTTTTGTTCAAGTTTTAGGTTAGACTAGGGTTTGTTGAAGTGTTAATTGTAGATACACACTCTCTTTATCATCTCAACATGGTATGAGAGCTAGCTTGGACTCTTCATTCTCTATCCAATGTTGTTTTAGAGTTATTTCATATCTAAAACTAGGGTTTTCAGAACTCTTTATGGGATAGTAGCAAACTTATAAGGTTTTTACTCTCTCCTTTACTAGAATCCTCATTCTTTGAAAAATTTTGGTCATTTCCACAGATTTAAGCGAATGTTTTCTAGGTTTATGCCCTTTTTTAGGATAAAACCTTCCTTTTTTCTCCTTTGTTCATACAAATACTGTCATTTTTAGAGCTATTTCATGTATGAAACTAGGGTCTTTCAACACTATTTTATGAAATCAAGTTTTTTTAAGGGTTTTTTACCTTCTCCACCACCAGTGCCCTCCTTTTTTTGAGGTAGGGATGGGGGGTGCGGAAAGCTTCCCAAAACAAATTGAGAGATTATTTTTTAAAATCATTTATCTTCTAAGTCAATGCACCATATCATTCTCTTCATTTTCACCAAAATAGGGACAATGTAAGTAATGTGTGATTTTCTCCTGTTTTTAAGGTTTTTTGGCATAGGGGAAAAACAAAGAAACTCATTGCTCCAATCCAACGTGAAATCAAGAAGCTATATTCGTTCAAGGTCTCCACTGGAAAGGGGTATTTTTTCCAAAGGGTTGTAGTAGAAAGTTTTTTTGTTGATGGAATTATCATTGTGGAATTGAGAGTTCATAATTTTCTCTTTATGCCCATAGGGGGGCCATTTATCATATTTGATCTAGAGTATTTTATTCAGTTGAATTTTAGGGCTTCAAACCCTTTTTCCCCTTCACTGAATTTTATTGAGGTTTCATGGAGACTTCATTTTGTTGGATTGGATGGAATATTTCTTTAAAACACATATGTTTGTGTACATTTTATCAAGCTATATCAAATTTATAATATTATGTTCTTAGTATTAGCTCCACCTTATTTGGAGGCATCATTTTTATTATACTAGTTGGTGTTATAAGAAAAACATAGATGTAGGGAAAAATCCCACCTATCTAGTGATCAAGATGGTTACTTTCATCTTGGTATCTTGACATAAGGAAAATTCTACTACACATCATATGGTCCTATTTCTAAGGTGGTGAAAGGGAGGATAAGAAGAGGTGAAATATTTGCATACAAGCCCTGTGAGAACCACCCAATGCAGTATTGTCCTCCCTCATCTTCCTAGATGGTCAAAAAGGTCAAAAAATGGTGAATAAGTGTAGGTGAAGGGTATGATGAGATCATTATTTTTTATACCAAAAAACTCAAAAGAGTGAGAAACAATGTATCAACACTCTTATATGCTTGGAAAATGGATCTAAACTAGCTCTCACGGTCAACTACGGTCTAAATCAACTAATTAGATAAATTGTTTTTCCAAGAATGGGTTAACAAAGATTCAAATCAGCCTTGGAAACCTATATGTTTTTATTTATTGTGGTTTTAATTTGTGAAGAAAAAAAACTAAAATAGGTGAAAAACAAGTTTTTCATACTCCAATGAGCTAGAAAATAAGCCTAAAATTTCCCAAAAAGTGAATTATGCAAGATAAAAGAAGGCTAAGTGAAAATGGTGCAAGTGAAAAAGTACCTGCCTTTCATACACCTCAGTAACTTGCTATTTTATCTCTATTTAGAGTGTTTTTTTTCGACAGAAAGAAAAAAATATGAGGGATAATCCCATACAAAACTATAGGATTCACGTCCTTTATGGCATTAATTGAAAATTTATTGGAATCAATGTTAATTCCAATTACACTTGAACCACCAACTTTTTTGGCACCCTCTACAACCACAAGACCAACTTTAACCAAACCAAATATTGCAAAAATGAATCCAGCTTCTACTTTTCCACATTGTTCAGCGCTAGTCCCCAAAGAACAAGTGTTCCCTCGCTGATCCAAATTAAAAACTTTGATTTTAGGGATAAGTATGTTATATTTGATGGATACGTCCTTCATCAAGTTCTCATATTCCTCTAAAACCACTGTATTGACTGCTATATAGATCTTGACCTACAATTACAAGTAGATCAGCTCAATGGATGAAATTTTACCGCTAGTTATAAATGGAAAATATATCCAAGAATATATTCAATCTATGTGTTACAAGTTGTAATTGATCCTTTACTCATGTTATTTCATGTATTACAGACCCTGCTTGAGCCTTTGCAGAATTATCTCTCCCTCAAACTTATATTTGGAATGCAATTTTCAGGATATAGTTTCGATTTCCTTCCAATAACAATTTCTCTGATCAAACAAGGGTTTATAATTTTGATGAATTCACTTATCCTAAAAAAAATGGACACACATATAAAACAATTAAACATACTCAAAATTTCCATAAAATGAGCTAGGAGGAAAATAAATGTCCATCATTGACATATGAATTATATTAACAATAAAATTGATAACATTTCAACCCTTTCCAACACTCTCGATCTACCTATTATAGAGATCTAGTTGTGTTCTTAGACACAATGAAATGATTTGATCAAGATCCACTAAGGATGGATCAAATCCATTTGTTTTTAGAAAAGATCAAATATGACCCCTAAAACTTATAACTTCTCTATCGATCTACTCAAAATAGGAATTATAAATCAATTTGGGAAACCAATCCCTTATTCTTGAACTAATTGTATCCTTTCAAAATTAAAAATTAATAATAATTAAGGGAACCCATTCCTTTTAGTAAATTTAGAAGACCTTCTAGATGTCCAATGTTTTACTCTCTAGTGATGCTCCTGCATCACACTCCCGAGGAATAATTTGTTCATGGACTCTTGTACATGAGTTGAATCTTGTTGCCACCTTCTTTGTATCTTTAAGTGATTTGTCTTTCCATTTAAATGGGCGTTGAAAAGGATTTCTTCCCTTTATCTTCTTCTCTATTAATTTTTCAAATTTGACTCAATTTGATTTCATTGTATCTTAGGCAGTTGATCCTCCCATTCTATAGCCTGATATTGTTCAATTACAACTACATCTGCTAAGACCCCTCCTCCTAAATCCCAAGATTTTCCATTTAGCAAACTTGTTTTGATTTTACTGGTACAATGCATACTTTATCCCTGAAGCTTGGATTTCTTAATTCTCTCTAAAGGATCTCCCAATGACTATATTGTAAGAACTTTAACTTGATTCTCATTCACAAGTAGAGTATCATAAGTACTCATTTTTACCACTTTTCATGTACTTGAAAAAAACATATCGAAAGAAACAATTTGTTCATTACCTTGTTGAAGTCATTTCTCAGTCACAAAGATTATTTCCATGAAGATAGTTGTTAAGAAAATTTGTAAGAAGAATTTCTTGTTATGAGTTGGTTCTCGAGGCACCTGGTTTTTCCCTAGTTTGTTGAAAACCACCGCATTCTTCTCACAGGGGTCTGTACTCATACTGTTTTCAACAACAAGTTGATGTTTCTCACTCAAAATCCTCT
Source organism: Picea engelmannii (assembly GCA_009831015.1). Taxonomy (NCBI): domain Eukaryota; kingdom Viridiplantae; phylum Streptophyta; class Pinopsida; order Pinales; family Pinaceae; genus Picea; species Picea engelmannii. The sequence goes on along the minus strand of ML818572.1, from coordinate 78,217 downwards.
TGGTGTCTTTCAAGACAACCTCTTGCTCTACACCTTTCTCCTGTTCATTTATAAAAATTTCTTCTTCCATGACAACTTCAGCTATATATTGTTTTGGTTGATCTATGCACTTTATTGATAACCATTCATTGAGAAATCCATTAGTCATCATTATTTTATGCTCATTTAATAAAATATTCTTTTCTGAAAGTAAATCAATTACCTCCATAGATTCCTTTGGTTTTTCAAGAAATTTATGCTTTGTTTAATCCTTTAAGAACTTATTTTTACTTAGAATCAACATCGGATTGTGAACTTCTACAATTTCCTCTTCCAATGGAAAACGTGTATGATTTTCTCCATCTTTCTCAAGAGTGTACATGTTGTTCCTTCCATCATGCATTTCTCTTCTAGCATACTGCCAAGGTATGCCCAAACAAATGTGACAAACATCCATTGGTATGATGTCACATAGTTGTTTTCCCTTGTAGCTACCAATTTGGAATTCCAGTTCACATTGTTCATTAACCAAAATATGGTATCATTTTTGTATCCAATACACCTTGTATGGAGTAAGGTGTATAGCCTTCTTCAAGCCCAATTTCTCAACCATCTCTATGGACACTAAATTTTTAGTACTACCACTATCAATTATAACCTTACAACACTTACCTTTTACCTTGAAGACAATCCTAAATATGGTTTTCCTATGTTGGTTCTTTGATCTCTTTGGTTGTATTCAACACAAATCTCTTCATCAGCAAAGACTCTCCAACCTCTGGTGCATTCTCATATATAGGTTCCTCCGCATTTTATTCATTAGTCTAGGTTATGTGTGTACTCATTTATCTGGTATAAGTAATCTCAAGACACTCAAATGACCTATGTCCAAGTTGATTGCACCTGAAGCATATAATTTGGAAATTTTTACCTCTAGATATAGAATTAGATTCCTTTCCTATAGAATCATTACCTTTTGGTTATTGTCCATGTTGATTTGGCATGTTGGTTTCTTTCTTTTTTTCTTGCACCTATCCGTGTCCAATTGCATATCATATTTCCTTGATTGAACCATAACCCTTTCCTTATCTTCTAGCCAAATTGTCTTCATCTTTCAATATATGCATCTTCCACGGTCTTTTGTTTAATGTTTTTACATGGTATTTTGCATATGTTTTTGGTGTAGGTTGCTTCAGTGGCAATGATTTGAAATCAAAAGTTAAGTACAAACATTCTACATTTATACATTTGATCATACCAATCCATCCACCCCACTAAACATGAAATTAACAACAATAGGTATAATGGTAGGGAAAACCAACCATCACCTAGTCTATGAGTTACATGCCTTTAGCCTTTGACTTGGGTTACCATGTCATGTATAATTTTTCCAATGAGAGATAAAGTCAACTAAACTATGAATCCCAAATGAATGGGGCTGAAATTGTTTTGGGGCCACATAACCACCATGTGCAAATGAAATTTCAATTGGTTCCTTACTTACTAGGATGAAAAGTATTAATAAAAAAATATTTTTTTCTTGGATGTGTGTGTCAATGTAGAAATGATAAGGTTAACTGATTATCAAATATTGACAAATACAAAAGACAAGTTAAATAGGATAAAAGGGTAATTTTTACATGGATATTTTGATTTTTTCTCTCTATCTTGTCATGTCCCTTGCCTCAAATTAGTCTTTAGTTGGTTCCATACCACTTAGGAGAAGAAGCAAGAGTAACTTATAAGTTCCTATTAAGTTTAGTAGTATTTTTAGTGCACGTAGATAAAAAAAAATCAAGGAAAATTAAGAGAAAATTAATTTACAAAGGTAAAAAAATAGAAAACAACTATGGTTTTCCTAAAGAGTGTAAACTAACCAAAAGAATGGTCAATTTACCTTATCAAGGTAGTAATAGAAAAAACTAAAAACTAAAAAAAAAAAAAAAAGATGAAAAGAGGGGGAAAGGGGCATAACCACTTAGGCTAGCTAAACAAGGTGGAACTTTAGGTTGTCCAAATGTATTTTGAGACCTCTTGGCTACCAATCAAGAAGGATAATAACTTATCTACCAAGAAACCTACAAAAAATATCACACAATAGATAAAAATTAGCTATTAATAAATAGAAATCAACATGGTGAAATCAAGAAACCATCAAGTAGACACGTAGCTAACCAATATGTAACACACCAAACCACCCAACTGAACTATGCTACCTCAACATGCCCACTTCAAGGATGCTCTGAAAACCAATTTGTAACATACTCGGTACAATAAATACCAAAACAATTTTCTCGGATATTGATTTGAAACGTACCCATTATCTTGGTACTTCCAAATTCTCCCTCTTGGACTGATTTTAAATTTTTGTTCCAATCTTTTGTTAATCAAGAACATGAATCCAATCATGAAATTAAATAGAACATGCTAAACCATAAAAAAAAATCTTAATATTATAACATGCACAACATTAACAACAAACATGCATAGCATAAACACATCATCTCAGAAGTAATAATAATACACAACGGAATATAAATATACAAGAAAACACAAAGAGAACTTATCAATAATTAAACCATTCACCAAATGGATTCAAGCCAAGGACATTTATCCAAACCATAGACATTGTTGTTCCAAATCTAAACAGCAGGTCACGTTGGGTTGTTATATTCTTTGCAGTTAAATTCTAGTCGAGGTGAATCGACTGGCCGTCGAAGTCGAGGTGGATCGACGGCAGGTCGAAGTCAAGGTAGATCGAAAACAAGTCGAAGGTCAAGGAAGTCGATGGGGTAAATTCGAAGTCGAAGATATCGATGAAAATTCAACCAACAAGAGGTTGAATTGCAGGCATGAGACGAGCGACTAGAGACCAAATGAAGTACCGACTAGTAAACCCGACTTGGAGTCGACTGTAATAGAATCCTAGGATTTGTGGGATTTGTAGCCAATTATATGCACAGATCTGTAACCATTTTTTGGGAGTCAATTTTTAGGGGTTTTCCTGTTGTAAATCCTATAAAGAGGCATGTTGTAAGGCCGTAAAGGATGTTTTTTTAAGGTGATCATAGAATTCACTTTTTCAAGTTAATCCATGTGTAAGTATAGCTTGTTGGTCATGCATATGTAAGTTGAATTGGATACAGGGCTGTTCTTTCCTGTGCAAGAAGGTATGATCTCGATTGTGTCTTAGGTGTGGACCAAGGTTAGACATGTAACCTTTTATTTTGATTGAATAATACAAAAAGAGAGCAGAATTCTCAAAGGAATGTTGGTTTTCCCGATTAAGGGTTTCTAGGGTAAAATCTCGGTGTATTGTGTGATTGCTTGTTTCATTTGTGTTCTTGATTAAATTCTTCTTCTCTTCTGCTAGGATTAGTGTGGAAGTACTCTTCATTCCCTGACATGTGGTATCAGAGCTTAGGTCTACCCTGACAAGTGAGTTATCATAGCGGTGTAATTCTTTGGCAAGTATATCAGATATTGATTTTCCAATATTGAATATGAGAACTAAACCCTAGGTATAGTAAGAGTCATAAGTCATAAATTGTTTTAAAGATCACAGTAAAGAATGGCTTGCAGTTCCTGTATAGATATAGAAATATTCAATGGCCATAATTTTGAGCTTTGGAAGCTTAAAATGGAAGATCTTCTTGTGGATCGAGAACAATGGACAGTGTTTTGTCTAGGTACCCAACCGACAGGCATGTCAACAGAAGAATGGGAGAAACTTGAAAGAAAAGAAAGAAGTACTATATGGTTTTGTCTTGCATATTTGGTGTTGTTGAATGTATCGGGTGAAGATTCAGCCAATAAATTGTGGGACAAGATGGGAATCTTATACCATTTGAAATCTCTGGTAAATAAGTTGTTTCTTAGAAACAAACTATATCTTATGAGGCTGAGTGATTGCATGTCGGTGACTGTGCATTTAACACCATCTTAATCCAGTTATCATCTATGCATATAAATATCATTGATGAGGAGAAGTGTATCATCTTATTATGTTATTTTCCATACTCCTTGGATAACTTAGTCATGGCTATTGGGAGTAATACAACTACACTAGTGCTAGGGGACATGGTTGATTCTCTGCTGTCAGAAGAAATGAGAAGGAATAAAATGGAAGGATCGACCAAAGATGCTCTGGTAGTGAGAGGTCAACTGGTAGACAGAGACAAAGGAATATTCTCCAGTAGAAATTTCAAGTCGAAGGGTAGATCTAAATCCCTAGTTCATTTGGCACGAAGATGTTGAAAATGCAATAAACATGGGCATTATAAAAAGGACAGTAAGTCGAAGGCAAGAAAAGGTAGTATTGGATCCAACGAGAAGAAGTCAACTGAGAGAAAGACAACCTTGGAAAAGGGAGGTGATGTGTACCCAGCGTCAACCAGTACACATTCAGATCAAGATGTTTGGTTGATCGACTTAGGAGCATCATATCATATGACACCACATAAAGAATGGTTTTGTGAATATGAACAATATGATGGGGGTGATGTGTTCTTGGGGGACGACTCGAAAACTAGAATTGTCGGATAGGAAATATTTTGACTGACACTGCGGGATGGGAGGAAAATAACCCTTCCAAGTGTGCTACATATTTTGGGTTTGGCAAGAAACCTAATTTTTTCAGCAAGATGAGTGATGCAGGCGTGCATACTCTGTTTCAGAAGGACTTGTGCAAGATAGTCAAAGGTGTGATAGTATTAATGAGAGGATTTCAGATTGGTACCATGTACAAGTTGTTAGGGAATGTCAACTCGACTGGATGCAACAACATCATTTCTCTTGAAATCGACTCGACTGCAACTCAACTCAACTCGACTCGAGCCAAGTCAGTTCAAACCGAATTGACAAGACATGATGAACTCAACCTGACCAGGTTATGAAACGATGGGATGGGACACATTGGAGAAAAAGGACTTCGAGCTATGCAAGGAAAAGGTATGGTCGAAGGTTTCCTAAATGTGGCTTAGAAGTCCACTTTTGTGAACATTTCATATATGGGAAACAAATTCAGGTGAAGTTCCCATCTGGAGCGACAAGGGAAAATGGGATTCTATAAATGGTTCATAGTGATGTGTTTGGCCCAATTACAGTGCCTTCACTTGGTGGATCCATGTATTATGTCTCCTTCATAAATTATTTCTCTAGGAAGACACGGATATATTTCCTGAGGAATAAATCAGAGGTTTTCAAGAGCTTTAAGGAGTTTAAATATCTTGTGGAAAACCAGACAGAGAAGAGGATTAAAGTGTCAAGGACTGAAAATGGTGGTGAATTTAGTGGAAAGGAATTTGATCACTTCGGTAAGCAGTGTGGCATAGAATGCAAACATATCACACCATATACCCCACAACAAAATGGATTTGTCAAGAGAATGAACAGACATTGATGGATAAGGAAAGGATCATGCTCAGTGGTGTTGGGATCACATGTGAATTATGGGTGGAGGCAGTCGAGACTGCAAGATATCTGGTGAATATGTCTCCTTCATCTTTGCTATTCAACACCACTCCAAATGAGATACGTTTTGGTAAGAATCCTTTGGTGGCACATCTCAAAGTATTTGGATGTGATGCATTTGTGCATGTTCCCAAGGAAAGCGGAAGCAAGTTGGACAAGAAGGACGTCAAATGTGTTTTCATCATATACAAAGAAGGGATGAAAGTATCTAAGCTCTGGGATCCTTCATCAAGGAGATTAGTGTACAGTCGATATATGATCTTAAGAGAAGTCAGAGGTAAATATGATCTTGAGGAAGTTGTTCAGACCTTGAATAATCCTAATACAATGTGGTTTTAACTGGGGAACAAAGAAGATGATTCGAATGAGTCAATTGAATCTGAGGAAGAGTTGGAACAATTGAATCTTGTGGTAAGGAGGTCAGAAATATTAAGAAAACTAGTTGAAAGGTATATTATGACTGACTTCCATTCCACATTTGTGATGAATGACATCGATGATGAGCCCAAGTCGGTCAGTGAGGCAGCAAACTCAACAAAGGGTAAACTATGGAAGGATGCCATGGTCAAAGAGATGGAATCCTTGTACAAGAATGAGACATGAGATTTATTCAAGTTACCTAGTGGAATAAATCCCATTGGTAGAAAGTGGGTGTTCATGAAGAAGATGAATGTTGCAGGACAATTCGATAAGTTCAAAGCTCGACTGGTAGTGAAAGGATATTCCCAAGTCAAGGGAGTCGACTTCGGTGAGATTTTTTCCCCTGTTGCAAAACCAACTTCCATTAGAGTACTAATGTCTATGGCTACATCATTTAATATGGAGATAGAATAGATGGATGTGAAGACATCGTTCCTATATGGGGACCTGGAAGAATAAATCTACATGAAACAACTTGAAGGATTTGTAGTAAAGGGAAAGCAAGATTTGGTATGAAAACTCAAAAGATCCCTTTATGGTCTAAAGAAATCACCAAGGATGTGGTACCATAAGTTTGATACTTACATCCTTAGTTTGGGATTTGTGAGAAGCAAAGTTGATCCCTGCATATATTCAAAGGAAGAAGGTGGGAGTTTCATATATGTATCTTTGTATGTCGATGACATGTTGTTGATTGGAAACAACATGGACACAATAAAGGAGGTGAAGAAGCATCTATCCTCCAAGTTCGACATGAAGGATCTCGGTGAAACTAACTTCATTTTAGGAATGGATTTAAGAGAGATCGATCCGCTAGAAAGATATGGTTGAATCGAACAAAATATATTGAAATAGTTCTAAAATGATTCAACATGCAGAAATGAAAACTGGTGAAGGTGCCAATTATAGTGGGAGAAAGTCTTATTGTTGAGAATTTTCCCAAGAAACAAGAATAAATAGAGGACATGACATGTTTTCCCTATGAAAATGTTGTTGGGAGTCTGATGTATGTGATGGTCTGCACTCAACTAGACATTGCCCATGTAGTGGGACTGTTGACTAGGTACATGTCGACACCTGAAAAGGAGAACTAGACAATTGTTAAGAGAGTATTCAGGTATTTATGTGGCACACAGGACTATGCTATATGCTACCAAGGAAAACCTGGAGGTGACAATGGTAAATTAGATGTACATGGCTTTATCGATGCTGACTAGGCCAGAGATCTAGATCGACAAAGGTCAACCAACGGATATGTCTTCAATATGTTTGGTGGAGAAATAAACTGGATGAGAAAGAAATAGGTGGTCATATCCTTTTCAACAACAGAAGATGAATACATGGTGTCCAATCGTGGAAGCAAAGAAGTGGTATGGATTCAAAGATTGTGTTCAGGAATCCGGTTTGGGCAGAGATCTATGAAGGTAAGTTGCAATAGCCAAAGCTCAATCTTTCTGGCAAAGAAACCCGCTTATCATTCAAAGAAAAAGAGCATTGATGTACAATACCATTTGTTAAGAGACAAGGTGGAAAGTAACAAGGTGCTACTAGAGAAAGTAGACACATTGGAAAACATAGCAGACTCGTTGACCAAGTCTGTGAGTGATGTGAAGTTCTCTTGGTGTAGAGAGGCAATGGGAATTTCTACCTTGAGTCTGTGAGCGAAATTTCAAGAATATGTTGTTTCAGAAAAGAATACAACAAGTGGGATAATGTTGGGTTGTTATATTATTTGTAGTGAAATTCTATTCGAGGTGAATCGACTGACGATCGAAGTCGAGGTGGATCGACAGAAGGTCGAATTCAAGGTAGATTGACAGCAATTCGAAGGTTGAGGAAATCAACTGGGTAAATTCGAAGTCGAATATATCGACAACAAGTCAACCAACAATAGGTTGAAGTGTGGGCGTGAGACGATCAACTACAGACCGAATGAAGGACTGATTGGTAGTCGACTAGTAAACCCGACTTGGAGTCGATTGTAACAGAATCCTGGGATTTGTGAGATTTGTAGCCAATTATATGCACAGATCTATAACCATTTTTTGGGCACTAATATTTATTTTTTTTCCTATTGTAAATCCTATAAAGAGGCGTGATGTAATTCCGTAAAGGTTTTTTTTGTAAGGTTATCATAGAATGAACTTTTGTAGGTTAATGCATGTGTAAGTGTAGGTTGTTGGTCATGCATATGTAAGTCGAATTGGCTACATGGTTGTTCTTTCCTATGAAAGAAGGTATAATATTGATTGTGTCTTAGGTGTGGACCAAGGTTAGACATGTAACCTTTTATTCTGATTGAACAAGACAATAAGAGAGAAGAACGCTCAAAGGAATGTTGGTTTTCCTATTTAAGGGTTTCTAAGGTAAAATCTCGGTGTACTGTGTGATTGCTTGTTTCATTTTCATTCTTGATTAAATTCTTCTTCTCTTCTACTATAATTAGTGTGGAAGTGCTCTACATTTCATGATGGGTCACCCCCGATCCAAAGATATAAATCCACAAGGATGAGTCCTAGGAAGACTCTACACACAATAGTTAGTTAAAATGCTCTCAGGTTTTCCAAATCACTCAACAATCCTAATTCACATCTCTCTTCCCCCTTCATTCTTCACAACCCAAAGAAATGAACCAGTTTCTCTACCATGCAGTCCCTTAAGTTATTCCATTTCTATCTAGGTCTCCAGTGCTACTGGTCAGGGAATATCAATGTTGGAAACTCCAAGGATTCTCAATTGTGGACAGTTATTTCGGAACTACCATTAATATCATGCACACATGCATCCATTCCCTCCTAGGATAATCAATAATTCATCACAACCATCTCAAAATGTCTCTCCTCCTCCAACAATTAGTTTCCATGCTCATACCAAGAGCACATGAATGAGCAAGCCTAGAAGAAAATGAATGAATAACCATTTAATGAAGAACCACCCCAAAACAACCCAAGAAAGGGTTTAATATGATTACATGAAATCAAGAACCACGTGAACTCCCCAAGAAGCTCAGGTATGTTGGCATGTTTACAGGCAGGTATGATTTTCATTGATGGCAAGATAAAAGTATGCATCGATGGCAAAACATGAACAAAGTAAGATCAGGAGGAATTAACACAGAGTCGAACACAGTGCAAAGGTGTGCTTGTTCATTTGATGGAAAAAAAACAGGGAAGGAAGACCAGCAGCGCAACGATGATCGAATGGAAAGATCGAAGTGTTGGTCAAACACCATTTCGGAGTTTCGGCTATCGGGATTTCGGATACCGTGAAATGGAAATGTCAAAGACCCCTCACAGGAGTCCCGAAGTTACGAAGTGCGAAAAGCCGAAAAGATTATCCGAATCCATTTTGGAGTTTCGGATACCGGGATTTCAGATATTGGGAGATTGAGAAATCAAGAGTTGAGACTCTTCAACACAAGAGTCTCGGAGGTGCAAAATCCGAAATGCTGAAATCTCGAAAGAGGCACATCAACAAAGAATTTCACATACCGGGCGTAAACTTCATTTTGGAGTCTCGGATACCGAGAATTTGAGAATTCAAGAATTAAGACTCTTCAACACAAGAGTCCCAGAGTTGCGAAAACCAGAATCATGAAATCTCGAAAGAGGCACATAAACGAAGAGTTTTGCAAACTAGGAAATAACTTCATTTCGTAGTTTCGGGTACCGGGAGTTGGAAGAGTCAAGACTCTTCATCATTGGGAGTCCCAGAATCAAAAAATGTGAAACACCGAAATCCTGGAAGAAGGAGGACGATTTCGGATACCAGGAGTTGGGGATGTCAAGAACTCTTACTACAGGAGTCCCAAAGTCGCGAAACCCGAAATCGCGATATGCGAAATTGCGAAGTGAACTGGGCCGACAGTTCCAGGAAGTGAATGTGGCAGACCATGTCAGAAAGGACAGGTGGAATACCATGACATGTGGCATGATCAGACAACGACAAGTGTCAAGTTGATTTGGAATTTCAGGCCATTGGAATTTACAATTCTAAGTGACATGTGGAAGCCACTCAGGTCACGACATGTCATCAAGTGACGCAAGACTAACCTCACTCTGGGAGTTTTTGCTTCGGGGTTTTTATCACTATCACTCCCCCAAATTCCTGAAGGATGAAGTCCTGGGGCAGAGAATAACCATCGAATCATCGAGGGTGTGGACCGTTGATCCGACTCCATTTCGGAGCTTCGTATACCAGGAGTTGGAAGAGTCAAGTGATGAGACTCTTCATCGCAAGAATCAAGAAAGGCTGAAATGTGAATTGCCAAAATGATCGAAGCTAGTGCAACCAAGCTCCATTTTGGAGCTTCAGATACCGGGACACAGATCATCAAGAACACATCGCCACAGGAACACTGAAGTGCCGAATTGTGAAATCATGAAAGCACTTTAAGTATAAGCACTCGGTCACCGATGATGGTCACATCGTCGAAGAGCTATAGGGAAAAAGCTTGAAGTGGCAAGCTCCATTTCGGAGTTTTGGGGACCATGACTTGGAGAGTCGAGATGCCTCGCAACAGGAATCGTCGAAATGAGAAAACACCTTTTGGTGTAGGTTGTGGTCACAGCCATTGGTCACATCGATGGAAGATTGAGAAAGGAGCTAGTGTACCCAAGCTCCATTTCGGGGTTCGTGACCTAGAGTGTCGAGACACTTGATCACACGAATTCTGAATTGTTGAATGCTGAAATGCCGAAACGGTGAAATGACCATAAGATTCAATGAAGTCAATTCAATGGTGTACATGAATTTAAATAAGATCGGAGGGCTAATGTTTCACTTCAGAGTGTAACTACTAGAAATGACTGATAGTTTCTGCCAGAGGAATCAAAGAGACTTCTGAGTGATTTCCAGAGAAGCTGAAGAGTCTCAAGGAATCTGCTAGTGGAATGAAGACTATTCGTAGAGGCAATTGATAGATAGAAATAACTGCCAGATAAACTGAAGAGTTGTGATGATGATCAGGCAGAGCACTTGACATGGAGAGAGCATGCAAAAGCATGGCGAGAGAGCATGTAGAAGGGGCACAGATACTATAAGTACGCAGAACAAAGAAGATATGGGTTGTTGTTTTTGTGAGGAATTCAAGAGTGTAGAAGGACGAGTGTGTAGTAGATAAAATTGTGTGAAGAGGAATGGTGCATGGCATGGAGTTGGGGAACATAGCATGAAAGGAAGAAGCAAAGAAAGCGCAAGGAAGTGTGCAGCAAGACAGTGAGACACTAAAGGAAGGTTGAGGTGCTCATGTAGAGAAAAACAGAAGGTTACAAATCCCAGGAAGATGCAGATAGAGATACACTGATACAGGAGAGAAGAGCAGCATAGCAGAACAGTGATAAGCCTAGTAAGCCAATGATAAATAGTGTATCACTGCGACAAGTTTCATTAGCAAAGATTTATATTTTAGGGTGGAAGGGATGTGCTAGGGAGGATTGTTGTCCTCAGAGGTTCAAGTGGGTGCTTGAACAAAGGGAGTTGTAGCTTCCATCTGGTTGCATCCAAAGAAACCAGGGTGGTGCAAGGGAGAACTATTGTTCTCTGTTTTACAGGTTGGTGCCTGTATGATTGGAAGTTGGTACTTCCATCCAGTTGGTGCTGGAACATTGGGGAGTTGGTGCTTCCCTCTATTTGGTGCTAGAGAAACCAGGGAGTTGGTGCTTCCTTCTAGTTGGTGCTAGAGAAACTAGAGAGTTAGTTCTCTCAGCAAGAAGCAGCTTGCAAAACAGAGGTTGCAGCCTCATTATGAGTTGGTGCTCATATGTATGATAATGTAAAGAGTGTAAAGATTACTTATCATATAAAGAAGAAGAGGTTTTTACCCTCTATGGGTTTCCTCAGGAAATATCTATCTCTATATATCTCATATGTGTGACTGATGTTGAATGTGCTATTACTTATTTCCCTGCACTATTGTGATTTTCATTGAGTACATTGTAAAGAGTTTAAAATAAGCATAATTTTTTAAGCATGGTAACAACTGATTCACACCCCCCTCTCAGTTGTCCAACAATTGGTATCAAAGCAAGCCCCTTTTATCTAAGGGCAGATCCTATATCTTAAACATGTCAAGCCATGAAGGAAATTCAACCAATAAGGCCCCTTTGTTCAATGGAACAAACTTTGCCTTCTGGAAAGCTAGAATGAGAACCTACATAATGGCTTTAGGTGCAGATGTCTGGGATGTGGTAGACATTGGTTATGTAAAGCCAGTTGTACTAGCTAATAAGGATGACAAGTTAGAATTCATCTTCAACACTAAGGCTATGAATGCTATCTTGAGTGGGCTTGCAGAAGCAGAATTCGTAAAAGTTATGCATCTAGGAACTGCCAAAGAAATGTGGGACAAACTCATTAATAGTTATGAAGGTAATGAGAAGGTAAAATATGCCAAGCCTCAAACCTACAGAATGAAGTTTGAACAGCTGAAGATGAAAGAAGATGAAACTGTTGGAAAATACTTTCTGAGGGTAGAAGAAATGGTAAATGCAATGAAATCACTTGGTGAAACAATTGAGGAACCTTATTTAGTTCAGAAAATCTTGAGATATCTCCCAGATATGTTCAATCCGAAGGTCTCTGCTATAGAAGAACTAAATGATCTAAAAACCTTGGAGTTTGATCAACTTCTACCAAAATTGACTGCATATGAAATGAGAATAGTTAAAGATAAACCCACCTCCAGAGAAGCATCATTTAAGGCAGACAAGAATGAGGATTCTGAGCCTGATGAAATTGAAGCAAAATTTGTGAAGAGACTGAATTAGGGATCAGACAAATACAAAGGTAAACTGCCTTTCAAATGTTTCAACTGTGGTAGGATAGGTCATTTTGCAAATAAATGTCCCCACAAAGGAAAGGATCAGACATGTGATGATGAGGAGAAGTACAAACACAGAAATTTCTTTAAAGAGAATAACTGTAAGAAGAAAATTCTTTGCGTAAACAATGATGATGATCCTTCAGATGATGAAGACAGTGACTCATCTATTGAAGATAAACTAAATGACTTCATACTTATGACCAAAGAGGATTATGATAATAACAGCACAGGGAGTGATGTTAATGAATAAGAAGTTGTGGTTGACATGGAAGGAGAACTGATCAGTGCACTGGAAGAGATTGATAGACTAAGAATCAAGAACAGAAAGCAAAGACAATTGCTGATACAGTTCGAGAAAGACAGTAAAGAAATCGATGAAGACCTTGTCCTACTAAAAGTAGAATTAGAAGAGGCAAAGAAAATCGAAGACATTCTGAAACGACAGTTATCAGAAAAGAAGGCAAGATGTGAAGCATTAGAACAAGAAGTAGTGAAAATTAGGAAAGAGATGGAGAAGTTTCAAGCCTTGTATAAGCAGAATCTGTCAAGTATCAAAGCCTCAGAAGGATTAGCCACCATTCCAAATCAGTAAAGGAATCTGAAGCTAAAAACTGGTTTGGGTTATGAAGAGGGATCAAGTAGTGGCAAGCCAAGAAACGAAGAACCCATCAAGTTTGTCAAATGTACAACCAATGACAACAACAAACCTGTAGAATCAAAGGAAGACAATCAGCCATCCAGGACGAGTAAGGAAAAAGGTGCCAGGACTGAATCTGTAGAACAAATAAATAGTGCACTCCCTGCTGAAAGACGTCATCAGCATGGAAGAAATCGATTTTCTCAAAGAAGACAACCATTTTCCAGGTACAAAAAAAAATTATATGGCTATTGTTTCTACTGTTCTAACTTTGGTCACAAAGCTGTAAATTGTTCCTTAAGACTTAGACCTGAGCAATTAAGATTTCAAAGGAATAAATACTTGCCACAACAGAGAATGATGCAGCCAAATAACAAACCTTCACAGAATGCAAATTGCCAAATTAAGTATAGGGACATGCAACTAAGGAGGTCAAGAAATAATCAACAGTCAATGAGTAGACAACGCTGCAACAATAATTTTGACCTATTGAACAATGAGATTGAATGTTTCATCTATCATAACTATGGACATAAACCCGTTGACTATCGATTAAAGAACTATGAACTAGATTTGAATTCCCCTGTTGAAAATGTCAAGTTTTGGAAGAAGAAAGAAAGTGACAAGTGTGGATTAGTGTTGTCAGCTCAAAGAAAAATGAACCCTTGGTATATAGACAGTGGATGCTCCAAACATATGACGAGAGACAAAGGTAAGTTTCTATCCCTAAGTTTAAGAAAATTAGGAAACGTAACCTTTGGAAATGATGCTCCAGGTAAAATAAAGGGTAAAGGGATGGTGAGTTTAAGTAATGGAAAAGGAAAAGCCCAAGATGTTCTACTTGTAGATGGGTTGAAACATAATATTCTCAGTGTAAGTCAAATGTGTGACAGAGGATGTGAAGTGGTTTTCACATCCAAGGACTGCAAGATAAAGTTTGTAAACTCAGGACAAGTGGTGGCCAAAGGCATAAGGACAGAAAATAATGTATATGTGCTGAAAGAAAATAGAGAAGAATGTCATCTAAGCAAACATGATGAAAGTTGGTTATGGCATAGGAGACTTGGACATTTAAACTTTGACCACTTAATCAAACTCATAAATCTCGAGGCAGTAAAATATCTTTCGAGAATATCAAACCCCCAAGATTTAATGTGTAAACCCTGCTAAGTAGGAAAGCTAAACAGGACACAGTTTAAGTCCAAGAGCTTTACTTCAACAGAGAAACCACTCCAACTAGTTCATATGGATTTATGTGGACCATCAAGACAGGAAGGCACAGGAAAAGAAAACTACTTCATCCTGATTATTGAGGATTACTCCATACTTACTTAGGTTGCCTTTCTCAAAGAAAAAGATGAAGCTTTTGAGAAGTTTAAAATATTTAAGGCTTTAAATGAGACTCAAACATGCAAGAGGTTAAAGACAGTAATATTAGACCGAGGAGGAGATTTTATGTCAAGTGACTTTAAGGAATTCTGTGACAAGCATGGGATCAAGAGAGAATACACAATCCCAAGAACTCCATAATAAAATGGAGTAGTTGAGAGGCAAAACAGAACAGTGAAGGAAATGGCCAGGTCAATGATGAATGAGAAGAAAATTGGTCAAACCTACTGGGTAGAAGCAATACACATAGAAATCCATGTTCTTAACAAATCCCACCTCATTCCACAAAGTGACAAGACACCTTATGAATTGTGGTTTGGGAGACCTGCTTCAATTAAACAATTCAAAGTCTTTGGGAGTAAATGCTACATAAAGAATAATGATGAGAACCTTGGAAAATATGATAACAGGGATGATGAAGGTATCTTCTTGGGGTATGCTACAAACAGTAAATGATACAGATGCTATAATAAGAGGCTTCATAAAATGGTTGATTGTATTGACGTGAAAATCTATGAAGGAATCCCAGCAAGAGAGGTGTACAGAAATGAGTCTTCTACAGAAGACACAGCTAGAGCCAAAGATGAACAGGTCCAAGAATCAGAAAATGAAGACTCTGAATCAGATGATGACACAAACACTCAGAAAGACTCAAATCGGCATACAACATCAAATTCCTCCTCCAGAATCACTCAAAAGAATCATCCTGCAAGTCAAATAATTGGTGAAAAAGACAAAGGTGTACAAACCAGGAGAAAGCTAATCAAAAACACCGAACAATCACATATAGCTTTCATATCCATTTTGGAACCTAAGAATTTTAATGAAGCTATCAAAGATGAACATTGGGTTAAAGCAATGAATGACAAACTTGATCAGATTGAGAAAAACAATACGTGGGAGATGGTTCAGAGACCGGAAGGTAAAAATATCATTGGTTCCAAATGGATCTTTAAGAATAAGTTGAATGAGCAGGGACAAGTTGTCAGGAACAAAGCAAGATTGGTCTGTAAAGGCTATGCTCAAATAGAAGGACTGGATTTTGATGAAACATTTGCGCCAGTAGCAAGGATGGAAGCTATCAGAATATTTCTTGCCTTTGCTTGTCATAAAAGGTTTAAAGTCTATCAAATGGATGTCAAGTCAGCTTTTCTAAATGGATATTTAAATGAATAAGTCTATATGGAACAACCAGAGGGTTTCGAACTGTCTGATAACCTTGATTTAGTATGCAAGCTGAAGAAATATTTATATGGATTAAAATAAACTCCTCGTGCCTAGTATCATAGACTGGATACGTATCTCAAAGACAAAGGGTTCAATAGAGGAACAGTTGACAGCAACCTATATATCAAAACAGAGGGTGATGATTTTTTCATTGTGTTGGTCTATGTAGATGACATCATCTTCGGATGTAATAAGGATTCATTGGTAAAATGGTTTGCTTCTGCCATGGAGTCTAAGTTTGAAATGTCTATGATAGGTGAACTGTCATTTTTTCTTGGTCTACAAATTACT
>ML818572.1:49197-61535 GCA_009831015.1 Picea engelmannii | reverse complement strand
GTTGGTCTATGTAGATGACATCATCTTCGGATGTAATAAGGATTCATTGGTAAAATGGTTTGCTTCTGCCATGGAGTCTAAGTTTGAAATGTCTATGATAGGTGAACTGTCATTTTTTCTTGGTCTACAAATTACTCAGAGGTCTGAAGGGATGTTCATTTCTAAAGAAAAATATCTAACAAAAATGTTGAAAAGGTTTCAAATGGAAGATTATAAACCTGTGGGCACACCGATGGTTACTGGCTGCAAATTAAGCAAGGATGATGGCTCACCTGATGTTGATCAGAGTTCATATAGGTCAATGATAGGCAGCTTGTTGTACATCACAGCATCTTTCCCAGACATAATGCATGTTGTAGGAATGGTAGGAAGATATCAATCTGCACATAAACAGAGTCATTTACTAGCTATCAAAAGGATATTCAGGTATTTGAAAGAAACAATGACTTATGGTCTGTGGTATCCCAAAAATCAGAATTTTCAGTTAAATGCTTATTCAGATGCAGATTGGGCAAACTGTATTGATGAGAGAAAAAGCACTAGTGGAGGAGCATTCTTCCTGGGTGACTCATTAGTAGCATGGCTTAGTAAAAAGAAAAGCTCCATTTCTGTATTGACTACAGAGGCAGAGTACAATGCTACTGCTACCTACTACACTCAAGTATTATGGATGATTCAGACACTTGCATACTTGGAGGTAAAATACGTTGCACCGATCCCAATTCATTGTGATAACACTAGTGCCATCAGTGTGTCCAAGAATCCTGTATTCCACTCCAAGACCAAGCATATTCCCATAAAATACCATTTTCTGAGAGAGCAGGTCACCAATCAGGTTGTTCAGGTCCATTACATTTCAACCACAAAACAATTGCAGACATATTTACTAAACCCCTAGCCAAGACACCATTTGAATATCTCCGAAAGAAGTTGGGTGTCATCCCGTCTCACACCTAAGAGCGTCCATCCTGTTAGGGGGAGTTTTGTAATGGTCCAGACCTGATGCTACAATTGGAGGTCCAAACAGATTAGCGCAGTTGTTTAGGGTTGTCATTAATGCTAAAGGGGGAGATTGTTGGCATGTTTATAGGAAGGTATGCTTGTCATTGATGGAAATATCAGAGTATGCATCGATGGCAAAACATGAACAAAGTAATATCAAGAGGAATTAATGTAGAGTCAAACGCAGTGTGAAGCTATGCTTGTTCATTTGATGGAAAACAAGCAGGAAAGGAAGACCAGCAGCGCAACGATGATCGAATGGAAAGATCGAAGTGTTGGTCAAACTCCATTTCAGAGTTTCGTCTACCAGGATTTCGGATACCGAGAGATGGAAATGTCAAAGACCCCTCATAGGAGTCCCGAAGTTGCGAAGTGAGAAAATTCGAAAAGATGATCTGACTCCATTTCGGAGTTTCGAATACTGGGATTTCGGATACCGAGAGATTGAGAAGTCAAGAATTAAGACTCTTCAACATAGGGGTCCCAGAGTTGCAAAATCTGGAATCCCGAAATCCCGAAAGAGGCACATCAACAAAGAATTTCACACACTAGGCGTAAACTTCATTTCAGAGTTTCATCTACCGTGAAATTGAGAAGTCAAGAATTGATACTCTTCAACACAGGAGTCCCGGAGTTGCGAAATCTGGAATTCCAAAATCCCAAAAGAGACACATAAACGAAGAGTTTTGCAGACCAGGAAATAACCCCATTTCGGAGCTTCGGGTACCGGGAGTTGGAAGAGTCAAGACTCTTCATCATCAGGATTCCCGGAATCGTGAAATGAAAAATGCCAAAATCTCGAAAGAAGGAGGATGATTTTGGATACCAGTAGTTGGGGATGTCAAGAACTCTTCCTATAGGAGTCCTGAAGTCGTGAAACCCAAAATCGCAATATGCGAAATTGCGAAGTGATCTGGGCCGACAGTTCCAGGAAGTGAATGTGGCAGACCATGTCAGAAAGGACAGGTGGAATACCATGACACGTGGCATGATCAGACAACGATAAGTGTCAATTTGATTTGGCATTCAGGCCACTGGAATTCACAATTCTGAGTGACATGTGGCATCCACTCAGGTCACGACATGTCATCGAGTGATGCAAGACTGGCCTCACTCTGGGATTTTTTTCTTCGGAAGTGTTATCACTATCACTCCCCCAAAGTCTCGAAGGATGAAGTCCCGGGGCAAAGAATAACCGTCGAATCATCGAGGGTGTGGACCGTTGATCCGACTCCATTTCAGAGCTTCAGATACCGGGAGTTGGAAGAGTCAAGTGATAAGACTCTTCATCACAAGAATCGCGAAAGGCCGAAATGTGAATTGCCAAAATGATCAGAGCTAGTGCAACCAAGCTCCATTTCGGAGCTTCGGATACCGGGACATGGATCATCAAGAACACATCGCCACGGGAACATCGAAGTGCCGAATTGAGAAATCGCGAAAGCACTTTAAGGATAAGAACTCGGTCACCAATGATGGTCACATCGTCGAAGAGATGTAGGGAAAAAGCTTGAAGCGACAAGCTCCATTTCGGAGTTTCGGGGACTGTGACTTGGAGAGTCGAGATGCCTCGCAACAGGAATCGTTGAAATGCGAAAACACCTTTTGGTGTAGGTTGTGGTCACATCCATTGGTCACATCGACGGAAGATGGAGAAAGGAGATAGTGTAACCAAGCTCCATTCTCCATTTCGGGGTTCGCGACCTGGAGTGTCGAGACACTTGATCACACAAACTCTGAATTGTTGAATGTCGAAATGCCGAAATGGAGAAATGACCGTAAGATTCAATGAAGTCAATTCAATGGTGCAGATGAATTTAAATAAGATCGGAGGGCTACTGTTTCACTTTAGAGTGTAACTGCTAGAAACGACTGATAGTTTCTGCAAGAGGACTCGAAGAGACTTCTGATTTATTGCCAAAGAAGATGAAGAGTCTCAAGGAATCTACCAGTGGAATGAAGACTGTTCGTAGAGGCAATTGACAGATAGAAATAACTGCTAGAGAAACTGAAGAGTTGTGATGATGATCAGGCATAGCACTTGACATGGAGAGAGCATGCAGAAGCATGGCGAGAGAGCATGCAGAAGGGGCACAGAGACTATAAGTACATAGAACAAAGAAGATATGGGTTTTTGTTGTTGTGAGGGATTCAGGAGTGGAGAAGGAGGAGTGTGCAGCAGCTGAAATTGCGTGAAGAGGAATGGTGCATGGCATGGATTTGGGTCACATAGCATGAAAGGTAGAAGCAAAGAAAGTGCAAGGAAGTGTGCAGCAAGACAGTGAGACACTAAAGGAAGTCTAAGGTGCTCCTGTAGAGAAAAACAGAAGGTCATAAATCCCAGGAAGATGCAAACAGAGAGACACTGATACAGGAGAGCAGAGAAGCATAGCAGAATAGTGATAAGTCTGGTAAGCCAATGATAAATATTGTATCACTGTGATAAGTTTCATTAGCAAAGATTTATATTTTAGGGTGGAAGGGAGGTGCTAGGGAGGACTGTTGTCCTCAAAGGTTCAAGTGGGTGCTTGAACAAAGGGAGTTGTAGCTTCCATCTAGTTGCAGCCAGTGAAACCAGGGTGGTAGGGTGGTGCAAGGGAGAACTATTGTTCTCTGTTTTACAGGTTGGTGCCTGTATGATTGGAAGTTGGTGCTTCCATCCAGTTGGTGCTGGAACACTGGGGAGTTGGTGCTTCCCTCTAGTTGGTGCTAGAGAAACTAGGGAGTTGGTGCTTCCTTCTAGTTGGTGCTAGAGAAACCAGAGAGTTGGTGCTCTCAGCAAGCAGCAACTTGCAAAATAAAGGTTTCAGCCTCATTATGAGTTGGTGCTCATATGTATGATAATGTAAAGAGTGTAAAGATTACTTATCATATAAAGAAGAAGAGGTTTTTACCCTCTATGGGTTTCCTCAAGAAATATTTGTCTTTGTGTATCTCATATGTGTGATTGATGTTGAATGTGCTATTACTTATTTCCCTACATTATTGTGATTGTCATTGAGTACATTGTAAAGAGTTTAAAATAAGCATAATTGTTTAAGCATGGTAACAACTGATTCACCCCCCCTCTCAGTTGTCCAACAAGGTAACCACTTTTCCCAACTAAGACCAAGATGGGTGAATAAAATACTTAGTCCCTTTAGCACCCTCTCTTGTGGAATCATAGCCCCTATCTCTCTTGTTCTTGTTGATCCAACGATGCATTTTATTAATATATATATTACATTTATCGGCACTCCAACCCATTTCCAAATTTATCGGCTCACCATCCTAAGTCACATTTACATCATACATTCTATCCATAGGGATTAAAATTAGGGTGTTACATCCCCCTCCCCTTTTGCATTATCCTCGGTGCACAACATCATACCAATGTTCTTAATATTACAAAATAGTTAAGATATCTGGCCTTTGGTCCACATAGACAATCCAACCAAATTCTTATAAACATAGTCACTTCGGCCTAAAACATGGATACATAGAAACTCCAACCCAAAACATGCACAAGGATTGTACAATTTTATATTTCTAGAAGCAGTTCCAACAAATAAGCTCTGATTCCCCATCATCCTGCACAACCCAAGGAAATGTACCCCCTTCTCTTCTTTTTTTTCCTTCAGGATGTACCACTTCTTTTCAAGGCTTCAGTGCACCTAGCCAATAGTTCTCATAGTTGTTTCCCTAGGATTTCTAGCTACAAAAAGTCCATTGGGATTTATTTGTTCCTTTCCTTTGTCCTTGAGCTCAATTTCCTTTTGGTGATTTTCTTACCGAGATTCTATCTTCAATATCCAACATCTCATCGATATTAGACACATACAATCATCATGACATATCATTATAACACTTTTCAATCATGAATGTCAAATATATTTTATATAGGAAAACAAAGTTTCCCAAGCATGAGCTTCCTGCTCACAATTCATGTGGCTCTTGTAGAAATACATATCAATATTTATTATGGCTTATGGAAGTTCCATACCCAAGACCACTCTTCCTACAATTTTCTTAACCTTCACTCAGTCAAACCAACTGTTAGCATATCATAACAAATTTTAATTTCTCAAATATGTTTTTATACATGAAGTAAACTTCCCTGGGCATGAGGTTTCTACTCATAATTTTTTTCTCTTGTAGCAGTAGAGACCAATATTCCTTATGGTATTACATTATTTCCATATCCAAGACCACTCCACTTGCCATTTTCCTCATCCTTTATTCAACCAAATAAAGTATCGATGTCATGCACATTATCAGTTTGTCTTTGTAACATTTTCAACAACTCGAAAAGTGATCTCAGAATTGTAACAAACTAACAATTCAATCACCTTCAACTAGTATTCATATTAAATATAATGTAGTTATCCATCATTATGCATTTTCAGCAACACAAGATTTTCATAATGCAACAAATAATTACCAATAAAATAAAAATCGAGGTGCCAATACCCATGGTCACATCTACATAATGCATCCCTGCATTGACTACATAATACCACATAACTATTTCATACACTCCACCATGGTGAGTTGAAATTTATGACCAATGCCTCAACACAACATCTAAACTCTTCCCAATACTTCCCAACTATTTGGATACCCTCCTCTTCAACCCATACACAACACGAGGCAATGCAATTCTTAAGTGCTCTTCAGTGTCGGCAAAGAGATTGTTTTCCAAACATCAACTATACAAGGAAAACCATTGAGAACTCACATAGCACTATATCCCTTCCATATCCAACCATATCATGGTCTAACACATGACTAGACCTATGGGTATTCATTTATATAGCAGGAGTATGTCTCTTGATTTTACTTGGTTATGACACGATAACCAATCATAACACAATATGCAACTAAATTTGATCTAAATGCATTATAGC
Source organism: Picea engelmannii (assembly GCA_009831015.1). Lineage (NCBI taxonomy): Eukaryota > Viridiplantae > Streptophyta > Pinopsida > Pinales > Pinaceae > Picea > Picea engelmannii. The sequence continues at coordinate 55,647 of ML818572.1, read as the reverse complement.
ATCAATAAAATTTATATAATCTAGGCCTTTGGCCATTACATATCAATTTAAATATTGAAAAAATAACTGAGGGAATTATTTCCTCAATTCCATTCATTGTTTACACATAAGAAGCAACCAAATGCATACATGCATGATTGTTATCAACCTACTTGATGTTGCTTGATCAATTGGTATTTGTAGAAGCCTATAGGATTCCTCCTCCATCCTATTGATCACCATTCCTACCACCCTCATGGGTCTTCACATAGATGGAAGTCATAAGCAGCGTCAACATCCACATCTTTAACCATGTTATATCATTTTTCCTAAATACATAATTCTTCATTAGTCATACTCAATTTCCATAACATCATTATTGCATGTATATAATAACAGACTAATTTAAGTCTAGAAGCATGTCATATGCATATCAAAGCATGTACATATGCACAAATACACATCCATATGCACCAAGCATTCACTGTCAACATGCCTACTAATGCATATATGAATTCTAACTTCATTGTATGCATCATGCACTCTAGTGCATTTCTATTTCAGTTCACTTATTTATTTATTTATTTATTTATGTTGTAGTTGGTTGTCCTTGAATTTCTTCAGATTCTTGCTTCCTTGTGTGCTCCCATTCTACTCATCTGCACTATTGTTCCCGGATCTAAACACTTTCCATCCAAGTTCGATTGGGCCATTCTATAATCCAACCAATGTCTTCTATTTACAACAGCTTCTCTTAGGAAGACATATCCAAACTTTACCTTTATGAAGCATTCCAACAACTTGGAATGAGGTATATCACAACATTCCATCATTCTACTACCACAACATCCTTGAATCAACTTAACCATAATCAATACAAATCCCTACTATTACTTCTAGCAATCCATGGGATTTCCTAATTTTGGGAATAGTTCTCTTCACTTCATTTAACAATTCCCTCTGAATCCATACTTTTTCCCACTCAATACCATCCCCAATGGAAGTCTATTTTCATTAAGTGGCACTTTTCAAGTGAAATAACCTTCATTATTCTATCCCCAATTTCTCTGCATTGGTATCATTATTCCAATATGAACTCTGATATTAGAAGTGGATTTCTTGCTCTGAGTACTTTTATACAAGGTAGATAAGTCATATCTAGAAAATCCTTCCCAGCAACTCATGTTGTAACATCCCACTATAACCCCCAGTTTAATTAATGCTCAATGTAGATATAATGTGTGGCCATGGCCAAGCGATGTATATGCGAAATGTATTTCTGAATTTCAATAATAAAATGTAATGGAAACTGCAAAGGGGACATGGATATAGAAAGGAGATGAATTAATCCACAAGAGAGGGGAGGGTCTAGGAGAATGTCTAAGAGAGGGTTCCAATGGAAATTACCTATGTATATTAATTCAATGCCACATTCCTAATTTTTATTATGACTATGTATTAAACTCTATTTTCGGATTGAGTGTCCCCAAATCCAATCATTGATTGCATGTAAGAGGGTGGGTGTGAGAAGTCACATCCCATAGTTACTGGGAGAATGGGAGTTGAGTAGAATTTGTTAGACAACTGAGAGGGGGGGGTGAATCGGTTGTTACCATGCTTAAACAATTATGGTTCTTTTAAACTCTTTGTAGAGACACTGAATGTTGATCACAATAATGCAGGAAAATAAACAATGGCACTTTCAACATCATTCACATATATGAGAAACACATAGACAAATATTTCCTGAGGAAACCCATGCAGGGTAAAAACCTCTTTTTCTTTATATGATAAGTAATGGTTACATTCTTTACAGTATCATACATATGAGCACCAACTCATAATGAGGCTACAACCTCAGTTTTTCAAGTTGCAACTTGCTGAGAGCACCAACTCTCTGTTTTCTCTAGCACCCACTAGAGGGAAGCACCAACTCCCTGGTTTCTCTAGCACCAACTAGAAGGAAGCACCAACTCCCTGTTTTTTCTAGCACCGACTAGAGAGAAGCACCAACTCCCTGTGTTCAAGCACCCACTTGAACCTTTGAGGACACAAGTCCTCCCTAGCTCCTCCCAACCACCCTGAAATATAAGTATTTGCTACTGAAACTTATTACAGTCATATGATGTTCAACAATGGCTTACCAGACTCATCACTGTCCTGTTGTATTTCGTTGCTCTGTCTGCCTCATTGCCTTTCTACAAACATCACTTGCGTTGTCTGTTCTTCCGCTTTTTATGCTCTGTGCGCCATGTCCATTCACTGTACATTTCCTCTTCTATGCTCTTCAGTTGTTGCACTCTCCTCCTTCTTCACACATGAATCACCTTCACCAACAACAATCACAGCAACCTCCAACAACAACACCAACAACTCCCTTCTCTTCTCTGTACTGTGTATTTATAGCTTCTGTGCACCTTGTGCATGCAATGTTCGCAATGCCTCTGCATGCTGACTCCGCGCCGTTATCCTCCACCTCTCGAGTGTTTTGTCTGATCATCATCGTGACTCTTTAGCTTCTCTGGCAGTTGAGACTCTTCGTCTTCTTTGTGACAGTTGAGCTCACCTTCTCTATTTTAGTTACAGGCTTCCACGCTCATCCATCTGTCAATCCCTTCTAAGAATAGTCTTCCTTCTCTTGGACGAAGCTTGGAGACTCTTCATCTCCTCTAGCGATCACATAGGTGTCTCTTCGAATTCTCTAGTAGACGCCATCAATGGTTTCTGGAAGTTTCACTGTGTCGTGCATCAGTAGTCCTTCGATCAACACTTGATCTGTCGGTTCATATTACATCGCGATTTCACCTATTGCGATATCGGGATTCCTGATGTCAATAACTTTTGACATGTCCAACTCTCGATCCCCGATGCCTCTCCATTGACTGGAATCAACGGTCCAGATCAAAGCTTGATCTGACAGCTCATATTGCATCGTGATTTCATATATCGCGATATTGGGATTCCTGATGTCAATAATCTTTGACATGTCCAACTCTCGATCCCCAATGCCTCTCCATTGACTGGAATCAACGGTCCAGATCAAATCTTGATCTGACGGCTCAGATTGCATCGTGATTTCATATATCATGATATCGAGATTCCTGATGTCAATAATCTTTGACATGTCCAACTCTCGATCCCCGAAACTCCAACAAGGTGTCCATCTTCTGACGTCATACGTGGATTGACACGCGTTGAATACTACCATGTGTCACTCTGATTCGTGACTTACATGTGCCTGAAATGTTGAATCAGTCTGACACTTGTCATTACCTAGTTGTGCCACGTGTTCCTAGTTGACGTGGTATACTGACGTGAGTCGGGTCGATGGTCTAGATCACATCTTGATCTGAAGGCTCAGATTACGCCAGGAATTTGCATATCGAGAAATCAGGATTCCTATTCCATTGTTTCTTTGACATTTCCAAAACGCGATCCTCGAAAATCCGATCAACGGTTCAGATGTGATCTTGATTTAACGGCTCAGATTACGTCGGGAATTTGTGAGCCCTCTACTCCTTGTATTTTAAAGGTCGTGCAGGTTTTCTTCAATCCAACGGTGGTCGGACGCTGCGCTTGGATCTGACGCCTCTTACTTCAATTAGCCCTTCGGTTAAGCTCGTGGTCCACGTGACCTTCTCCTATATGACCACAGCCAAACCTCCTCATCAGGGTTTCAGACTTTCCCATGTCAAAACATGTATGTCCTCAGGATTCGCGATCCCTCGAATCCCGACGCGCTCTTTACGCACTAGCTCTCCTGGCTAGGCTCCTGGCCCATATGACCGATATCTCCATGACTGCAGTCTTACCACTCATCGGGGTTTCAAGCTTTTCAATGCCGCAATACATTGGGTCATGGGATTCCCTATATGTGAAACCTCGATGAGTCATCCCTCCTTTCGGGATTTCACCTTGGCTTTTCCCAATGGTAAACCTCGTGCAGCTCCTGTCCGATCTGACAGCTGATGGGATTTCTGAATGAGATCCAATGGTTGTCGATCTCTGTCTTCCTTCTCCTCTGCAAACTTCTGTATCTTGATATTTGTTGTGCGCGTTCTCCTCGACGTTGTTCCTCCTGAGATTTCACTTCCGAAACCCCGAGGGATTCTTGGACTTTTGCGCCTCTGCAAAGTCTTCACATGCACACTCTGATCCTGCCATCTTCACTGTTGTACTTTCCATCAATGACAAGCATACGCTGCATGTTAGACATTTGCCAACAATATCCCCCATTGGCATTGATGGAAACTAAGGCACCCGAATTATTTTCTCCCCCTTTGACATCAATTTCAAAGAAGAGACATGCTCCCCCTGAGCTATTGCAAGGATTTTTAGGAGGCATTAAACATTCAAACAATGCAAAACTCCCCCTAACAAGATGGACTTTTTAGGTGTGAAACGAAATGACACCCAACTTCTGTCTGAGATATTCAAACGGTGTCTTGGCTAGGGGCTTAGTAAAGATGTCTGCAATTTGTTCTGTAGTGGGAATGTAATGGACCTGAACAATCTGATTGGTGACCTGCTCTCTCAGAAAATGATATTTTATGGGAATATGTTTTGTCTTGGAGTGGAGGACAGGATTTTTAGACACACTGATGGCACTTGTGTTATCACAATGAATTGGGATCGGTGCAGTATATTTTACCTCTAAGTTTGCAAGTGTCTGAATCATCCATAATACCTGTGTGCAACAGGTAGCAGCAGCAATGTATTATGCCTCCGTGGTTGATAAAGAAATGGAACCTTGCTTTTTACTGAGCTAGGCTACTAAGGAGTTTCCCAAGAAGAATGTTCCTCCACTAGTGCTTTTTCTCTCATCAACACAATTTGCCCAATCTGCATCTGAATAAGCAGTCAACTGAAGACTTTGATTTCTGGGATACCACAAACCATAAGTCATTGTTTCTTTTAAGTACCTGAATATCCTTTTGACAGCTTGCAAATGACTCTATTTAGGTGCAGCCTGATATCTTCCTACCATTCCTACAGCATGCATTATGTCTGGGCGAGAAGTTGTGATGTACAGCAGGCTTCCTATCATTGATCGATATGAGCTTTGATCAACATCAGGTGTATCATCATCCTTTCTTAATTTACATCCAGTTACCATAGGTGTACCCACAGGTTTAGAATCTTCCATTTGAAACATTTTCAGCATTTCTCTTAAATATTTTCTTTGAGAGATGAAGATCCCATCGGGCCTCTGAGTAATTTGCAGACCAAGGAAAAATGATAGTTCTCCCATCATAGACATTTCAAATTCAGACTCCATGGCAGAAGAAAACCATTGTACCAGTGAATCCTTATTACATCAAAAGATGATGTCATCTACATAGACCAGTACGACGAGCAAATCATTATCCTTTGTCTTAATATACAGAGTGTTGTTAGTTGTTCCTCTCTTGAACCCTTTGTCTTTGAGATACGTATCCAGTCTGTGATACCAGGTTCGAGGAGCTTGTTTTAAACCATATAAACCTTTCTTCAACTTGCATACTAAGTCAGGGTTATCAGACAAGTTGAAACCCTCTGGTTGTTCCATATAGACTTCTTCACTTAAATCTCCATTGAGAAAGGCTGACTTGACATCCATTTCGTAGACTTTAAACCTTTTATGACAAGCATAGGCAAGAAACATTCTGATAGCTTCTAATCTTTCTACGGGCGCAAATGTTTCATCAAAATCCAGTCCTTCTATCTGAGCATAGCCTTTACATACTAACCAGCTTTGTTCCTGATAACTTGTCCTTGCTCATTCAACTTATTCTTAAAGATCCAATTGGAGCCAATGATGTTTTTACCTTCAGGTCTTTGAACCATCTCCCATGTATTATTTTTCTCAATTTGATCAAGTTCTTCATTCATTGATTTAACCCAGTGATCATATGTGTTGGCTTCATTAAAATTCTTGGGTTCCAGCATGGATATGAGAGCTATATGAGATTATTCGGTGGTTTTGATTAGATTTCTCCTGGTTTGTACCCCTTTGTCTTTTTCTCCAATTATCTGACTTGTAGGATGATTCTTTTGAATGATTCTGGAGGAGGAATTTGTAGTTGACTGTTGATTTGAGTCTGTCTGAGTGTCTGAGTCTTCATCTGATTCAGAGTCTTCATTTTTTTATTCTTGGACCTGTTCATCTTCAGCTTTAGCTGTGTCTTCTGTATAAGTCTCATTACCGTACACCTCTCTTGCTGGGATTCCTTCATCAATTTTTACATCAATACAGTCAACCATTTTATGCAGCCTCTTTTTATAGCATCTGTATCCTTTATTGTTTGTAGCATACCCTAATAAAATACCTTCATCCGCCCTGTCATCTTATTTGTCGAGGTTTTCATCATTATTCTTTATGTAGCATTTACTCCCAAAGACTCTAAAGTGTTTGATTGAGGCAGGTCTTCCAAACCATAATTCATAAGGTGTTTTGTCACTTTGTGGTCTGAGGTGAGCTTTGTTAAGCAC
>ML818572.1:16905-40516 GCA_009831015.1 Picea engelmannii | reverse complement strand
ATATCATTATACATTCATTTGATACAAGTCGAATTTCAGAGGGAAGAAGAAGTAAAAGAAGGCCGGATTTCAAGGGAGGATGAAGTATTTTGGTGATGTGTTCTAAGGTATGTTATTTTCAGGTCATCTTACCATTTTTTCTAGAACTTTTTTTCTATAACGATTCAGATGGTACAATAGCTATGGTATTGAGAAGACATATCAAGGTACCTCTGATAAAAATTTCAGCTCTTGATTCGCTATAATTATGGAGATACACTATGTGGAATATAGGGTTTGTGACCAGTCCTGAAACTAGTCAATAAACAGGTGTTCCGGGTAAAACAGTCATAACTTTTTCATACAGACTCCAAATTCAGTGGGACCACTTCCATTGGAAATATTATGGACTTTAGTTTCTTTTGTACGAGTTTCAGAATCAGATGTTAAAAATTGAGCACGGGGCATGCTGTACAAGTTGGGTCTTCTGAACAGACCAGAATTGAATAAAGTTTTATTATCTCTCATATATTCTTGGGTGGAAGGAAGGGGAAAGGATAGAGAGTTCAAATCTCTCTTGATATTGGAGGATTGTATCTTCCTCTTTTATTTTTATCCCTCCCTTTACATTTGGAAGCTGTAGCTACCTTTGTAAGTCATTACTTCCCTTGAACAAAAACTATTGATTATTTCTCATATATATTGTGCATGGTGTATTGGTGTAACTCTTATACTATTGTTCATTGCTCATTGGATATAATTGAATGGTTTAAGTATAAGTTGGAAAATGTTTTTAAATTGTACTTGATACTAATTCACCCCCCTCTCAGTATCAACAGTTGCATTAGTAAAACAATTAGTTTTGTATGAATGTTTTTGAATTTTTTGTATATTTGAAGGTCATTAACCTGCAGGGTGATTTTGAGGCCCTAAATAACGTTTTTATCCAATAAAAACCCACAAGAATATAGTGCACCAAGGTACACTATGTTTATATGGATCAAATAAAAGATTTTGGAGAGAGTTATCCAATGAGCTATCTCGGGTGCAAAACAAAGCTCATATGACAAAGTTACAACTAAAATAGTTAAGGTAAAATTTTGGCACCATATTACTTCCAGATGGCATAACTCATCACTCAGAAGTTTTTCTGAGGCTCAAAAGTAGTCTATGGAAATATTGTGACCATAGAAGACAACCATGGAGGCAGATTTGGAATCTGGGTATGAAACAATGTGCAAGAAGAAAAAGAAGTCACGTGTAGTATATATGGATAAATTGGGAAAATCCATCAAAACTTCTCTGGACCATAAATTTCAGCTTGAAGCTCATATTTGAGAAAACAAATAGTCACCAGAAAGGTATTGATGATTATAAGGCATCCGTAAACCCATAATTTTGAGCTGGTAATTAAAATTTCTCAAAAAGTAATAAAGAGATTTCTATAGCAATAAATAAGTGGAAAATTGTAGCATGTAAATGTTGTAACTTTTCGCTCATAACTCAGAATGAGGTATAAGTACATCCATTGGAGAGTTTTTTCAGGGAAGAACATGTCTAAGGAATCATATTTTGAATTTGTGAATTATTTCCTTCATAAATTTGGATAAATAATAGCATTTGTTCTAATTAATGAAATGTTTTATGCTATGCATGTTCTAACAATAATTATTACATGCACATTTCTTGCAGAATTAGAGGTACAAGAAAGAAAAATTGGTTCTTATATGAGGATTGGAGTTATGGAAGATGCTCATGGATATTACAACCATGAGGAGGAGATCATAGGTATGCATGTCAGCATGGGAAATACTAAGACAGAGTGTAATAGGAGAAGAGACAGGCAGGAGCTTGTAACCATGAGAAGTTTGCATAGGGAAGTGCAAAGCTATAGAGTAGATAATGAAAGGATTATGAAGGCTCAAGAATATACAAATCATATTTTTAATATGTTACAAAATCAAGTCAACAAATTCTCTAGCACCAAGAAAGAAACTAGTTCTAGGCAAGTGACCACAACTAAATCCCATAACAAAAGAAATGATCATGGGAATGACAGGCAATCAAGAAGCATGAGTAGGCACCATCATTCTCCAAGTAAATCCACCAAAATAACTCATGAAAGTTTAGGGAAAGGGATAAGATAAGCCCAAGTGTGTCTCTTATTCGAAGGCATAGGATAAGGCCTAAGGAAAACATCCTTCAAGGTGAACTCGGGAAAATCAAGCCACCAACTTTCAATGGTGATCACAAGAAAGGATAAGAGGTCGAGGCCTAGCTATTGGAAATTAAGAAATATTTCCAATTGCATGATTACCCCTCAAGGGTAGAATCTATAATTGAAACCTACCACTTGCAAGGAAAGGCAGCCATGTGGTGGGATCATCTTAATAAATCCAAGCTCATGGAGGCAATTCAAAGGATATTTTCAAGAGAAATATTTGTTTGAACATTACTATTAAAGCAAGATGAAAACTTTCTTTGAACTCAAGTTGGTAAGCATGAAAATGGATGAATATGAGAAGAGGTGATATGAATTGTTGAAGTATTTGGACTTCATAAGGATGATAAAGTAAAAATCCAAAGGTTTCTAAGTGGGTTACCCTCCTTATATAGTGACAATATATAATATGATAACCCCAAGACTTTGGAGGAAGCCATAAGGAGAGCAAAGAATATTTATGATCAAACCATAGGAAGGCCAAATTTCCAAAGAGATTGGAATGAAAAGATGAAGGGTAAAAAGGATCAAAGGTATAAAGGTATAAATTTTTTAAGCCGCCCTTTTTCAAGAACAACTCCTAAGAAAATCAACAAGGTTAGTCATCCCAAAATGAGCACAAGACTACAGATTTGATTGGGAAAAGGCCAAGGTAGCATCATGTACAATGTTGGGGATGTGAAGGAAATAAATTATATAGGGATTGCCCTCACAAGGGAGAAATAATGAGGATTGTCCACAACATTTAGTAGGTTGAATACATGGGAGGAAACATGCCAAGGATTTATGCAGCCGTGGACAACAAGCAAGAAGACTATCGATCCCCCATGATTGAAGTGGAAGGAAAGATTGATAACCAACCCATAGAACTTTTAATTGATTATGGAGCTATCCATGGTTACATAAACTCTAACATTGTTGAAAGGTTTCACTTGCAAAGGTGTAAGAATAATAAATCTTGGTTAGTTCAATTATCCATAGGAGCTAAGAGGAAAATCAAGGAGCTAGTTAACAATTATCAAATAGACATGAATGGACTAAGAACAAAGGAAGATGTGAATATCATACCATTGGGCGTGTATGATTATCTAATTGGCAGGGGTTGGTTGGAAAAACACCATGTTGTCCTAGACTATTATGAAATGATAATCACATGTCTTGATGAAGAAGGGGAGAAAGGAAAGGTCCAAGTCATTCCAAGAGTTACAGTTTTTAGAGAAATTTCAACTATACATTTGAAAAAGAGTTTCAGGAAGGGATGTTAGATTTTTGCAGCCCATATGGAAGAGGAAACACAATATAAAGTGGCAATCACTGAATACCATCTGGTCTTGAGGGATTTTGAAGATTTTTTTAGGGAGATCCTAGGACTGTCACCAAAGAGAGACAATGTTGTCTCTATTGATTTGGTGCCCAAAGCTTCCCTAGTGTCCAAGACACCTTACCGAATGGGTACTATAACACACCCAACCCCCTAAGTACCCTTTTTAGGGGTGGGGTATTAAATTTTTTCTCTTCCTAAACCTCTTCGAATCCCTTTAAAAATGACACCATCATCTTTTTCTCATCGGGATCTTTCCGATGACTATAAGTTTTCTCAAAACATACCTCTAGATCAAAAAGTATGGCCCTTTGAAGTTCCTTGGCCTTTAATGATCTGGATTTAGGAGAGGAATGAACTGATTAACATATTGAATACAATAAACAAAGAGATAGGGAGAATAACACAAATATCCAGTGAACAATATCTTCTATTAAATAATAAAATAGGTTGAAGTTGTAAAACTCCAGAATTGAAACTTGCTCGAATGGTGGTATCTATCTCTGAGAAGACATGTGGCTGCTATGCACATCTGTTTGAGAAGAAATGGATAATAATGAGGCTCCATAGGCCTTTTTGATATTAATCATGAATGCCAAAACCCTAGACATCCAAAAACCTAACCCTAGAAGGTGAAATGCCAAACGTTATGTGGGCCCTATAGGTAAGTTGGTGTAATTTGGTACCTCAACTTCCTAGGGACGTAAATTTTTCATACGACCTTTGTTTAGGCACGTGATAGCTCGTTGGAAAGGTATTTCACATAAATACACATTCCAATGTCAAACTCTGACTCCATCGATAGTCTGACTGTGGCGAGTCAAAAAAACAACGTTTAAGGGCCCAAAACAGCCCTGGAAGTACAACAAGATGTGTTGACATGAAAACATACAAAATAATCCAGTTGGATTAGGTGAGAGGCCACCCGTATCCACCTGGAGAATGTGTGAGGCTTCAGATAGGCCCAGAAGTGTAGAAATCACAATTATAAAGCAGTACAGAAAGACGTGTTGAATCAAAAATGGACACGAGGGGCCAGTTGGAATAGGTGGGTGGCCACCAATATACACCTGGATCAATCATCCCCTCCTAAGGAAGAAATTTGGTCTCCATTGCATTGAGTTACCCCATCAGGTGAGGAAAATTCTGTTGGAATTGGCCCTGGGTGAGCCACTTGCCTTGGTGTAGGAGTTGCCCTGCCTTGACAACCCGATAAAGCTATATTTGTTTTTGGTGAGTGCCCTTGACCTGTGTGTCCACTATATGATTGGTGGATGCTTGTTCCATGCAGTCAAGTTTGAGCTCTGTTGGTGTCAGTTGTTCGGTGATCTCATAGGTGTCCAATAATGGTGGAAAATATGGCCAAATGAGGTCCACATTGAATACTGGATGCAGACCAAGGAAGGGTGGAGTGTTGAGCTCAAAATCATTGCTACCCACAACCTTGGTGATATTGTAAGGCCCATAACAAAGTGGGTGAAGCTTCTGATGGGGCCCGGTGAGACGCTCCTTCTGTAAATGTAACCAGACTTTGTCGTCAATATGAAGTTGGCATGGTACCCTATGTTGATCATGGTGTTGCTTGTACTTAGCATTGGATTTCTGCAAAATCTCCTGAACCTGTTGGCAAATGTGTTGAATCCGCTCAATGAATCTAGTGGATTTGTCAATCACTGACTGATCAGGGGGTGAGTCTGTCTGTACGGTGGCAAGAGGAAGTGCAACATCAATGGGTCCCAAGGGTTGGAATCCCAGACCCACTTGAAATGGGATATGGTCGGTGGAACTATGGAGAGCCCTATTGTAACTGTGTTGGACATATGGGAGACTTTTGTCCCATGTACGAGGGTGCTTAGAATTGTACATGCGTAGGATGTGCACAATCATCTGATTGATGACCTCGATTTGGCCAACGGTTTGGGGGTGGAAAGCAGTTGATTTTTTGAGCTTGGTCTCCAATAGAGACCAGAGACACGACCAAAAGATTTTGAGGAACATGTTGTCTCAGTCAAGGATGATGGTCTATGGTATCGCAAAGTGGACCCAAACTCGTTCGAAGAAGATCTTGGTAGTGTCTGCCATTGTGACATTATTCTTACAGGATGTGAGGAAGTCCATATTTGAAAACCAATCAACGACCACAAACACATAGTCATTTTCATTCTTGGTAGACGGCAAACCAGACATGTAATCCATGGAGATGGATTCCCACAGCTTCTCTAGCATAGGAATATGGGTGTATAAGCCTTGATTCTTGATAGCTATATTGGCAATGGCATAGGTAGTGCAAGATCTGATATAATTGTTGATGTCCTGTTGAAGTTTTGACCAATAAAAATGTTTCTAAAGAACGACCACATTTTTATTTATGCCAAAATGTCCTGCCACCCGACTGTAGTGGGATTCCCAAATCAGCTTTGCACCCTCACTTGTTGGAACACAGAGATGGCCCAAGTGGCATAAGAGTCCATCCTAAATGTGAAAATTAGTGACAGTGGCACATGTAACCAAGAGTTGATATGTGATGGTGAAGTGTGGATCATGCTGGTAAAGTTGGGTCCACTCCGATGTTTCATGTCCACAGGAATGGAGCATAGTGGTGAGTGCAGCCATAGGAGGTCGACTGAGGAAGTCAACAACATGATTGGAGATACCTGTCTTATACTTGATGTTGAGATGGAAATGTTGCAGGTAGGTGGACCACTTCTGATGGTGGTCGTTCTGCAATTTTCCATGTGTCTATATGAACTGCAGAGGGTTGTGATCAGTGTGTATGATCATCTCTTTCCCCAGAATGTAATGTTTCCATTGACAGAAAGCTTGTACAATGGAATACATTTCCTTGTCATAGGTGGGGTATTTATGAACAGTATTGGAGAGTCTCTCACTATGGTATTCCACCGGATGCCCATGCTGAGTGAGAACGGCGCCCACAACATAGTCATATGCATTAGTCTCAATATCGAATGGTTGTTGCATATCGAGAAAGGAGAGTATTGGATCTGAGCAAAAACAATGTTTTAGATCATCGAATACTTGTTGCTTCTCCTTCCCCCACATTAAATTGGCCCTACAACTTCCCTTGGTCACTTGGTTGAGGGCCCATGCAATATGGGAGAATCCCAACACGAACCATCGGTAGAAATTGGCTACTCCCAAGAAGCTCTGAAGCTTAGTCAATGTGGTCGGGGCTGGTCAGTCACTGATGACTTGGATCTTAGCTTGATCAACATATACCCCATGCTCATCAACAATGTAGCCTAGGTATTGGACCATGTTCATGCCAAAAGAGAATTTTTCCAAGTTGGCATAAAGGTTGTGCTACCGCAGAGTGCTCAAAACTTGTTGAATATGCCACATGTGATCCTCCCACATTCTGTTGAAGATGAGGATGTCATCCAAATATACTACCACAAAGGAGTTGGTAAAGGGTCTCAATACATCGTCCATCAACCTCATGAAATTGGTTGGTGCATTTGTTAAGCCAAAGGGCATGAATAGCCATTTGTAAAGACCTTCTTTAGACTTGAAGGTTGTCTTCCAGACATCATTTGGTTCGATGGGAACCTAGTGGTGGCCAGACTTCAGGTCACTCATGTTGAAGAACGTGGACCCCTTGATTTTTTCAAGAAGGTCATCAATCCTAGGAATGGGGTAGCATTTCCTGACTGTGATTTTGTTTAAGGGTCTCTAATCAATGCAGAGTCGCCAAGTCCTGTCCTTCTTCTGCACCAGTAAAATCGGGCTTCCATAAGGGGAGGAGCTAATTAACAGACTGAATACAATAAACACAGAGATAGGGAGAATAACACAAATATCCAGTGAACAATATCTTCTATTAAATAATGAAATAGGATGAAACTGTAAAACTGCATAACTGAAACTTGCTCGAATTGTGGTAGTTATCTCTGAGAAGAGATGTGGTTGCTATGCACATCTGTCTGGGCATAATTGGATTACAATGAGGCTCCATAGGCATTTTTGATATTACTCATGAATTCAAAAACCCTAGACATCCAAAAACCTAACCCTAGAAGGTGAAACGCCAAAATGTGTGTGGGCCCTATAGGTAAGATGGTGTAATTTGGTACCTCAACTTCCTAGGGCCATAAATTTTGCATACGGCCTCTGTTTTAGGAGTGTGATAGCCCGTTGGAAGGTATTTTAGAGAGCTACACATTTTTGCATCATAATTTGACTTCATTTATAGTCTAACTGTGGCGAGTCAAAAAAAACAACGTTTAGGGGCCCAAAACAGCCCTGGAAGTATAGCAAGATGTGATGACATGAAAACATACAAAATAATCCAGTTGGATTAGGTGAGAGGCCACCCGTATCCACTTGGAGAATGTGTGAGGCTTAATACATCCCCAGAAGTGTATAACTTACAATTATAAAGCAGTATAGAAAGACGTGTTGAATAAAAAATGGACACGAGGAGCTAGTTGGAATAGGTGGGTGGCCACCAATATCCATCTCGATCATTTAATGAATAAGGTCATCCATACTTCCACATGGCACCCATATGTCTCCATGAAACCAACCTTTCTGAAGTGGCATTGATGTTTAAAAAACTTCACCTCTTAGCACAAACGTGGTTGCATACATAGAATTTGCAAAATAATTTACGAGAGACCCAACTTAACCCGGCTTTGACACTTGTGAGTCACACAATGGAATGGTTACATCATCTAACATCATCTCGGGCATCAGGTATCATCCATTTGGTAAATATGACTCCTCTAAAACTCTCGATAGTCGATATCTGACAGAGATCCAATCATTCATTTGGGGGATCTGATTGATGGTCCTAATTATAGCGTGCATCCTTAATGTGCACAAGGATAAAACGGGTAATTGCTTCTATGTAGTGGTTTATAATACCACTCCTCGGCATGTGGGAACACACGTGGGTCCCCCCTTTAGTGGGTTTAGATACCACTTATCAAACATCCCCATGAATTAGAGCAATGTCGCTCTAGAGGGGTGGTATCCCCATTCGTGGACTCCTCCTGAGCTTGGTACTTTAGATCAATGGTTGAGATCTCTCAGCATGTAGATATGACGATTGAGGTTTAAGGCACAAATCCTAAGTCTCCATTCCCGACATGCATGCTCTATGTGGCTTATGCACAACATGACACATCACGCACGATATGACTTGGCAAGACATGTGGCACTCATATAGATTTCCACATGGCACCAATTATTTTCTTGAACCTTCCCTGAAAATATAAAATCTATGTGAAAAGTGGCACTACCTACTAGAGATGTGTGGCCCTATCCATGTCATGAAACATGGGCCATTCATTGAGTTAAATGTTGCGACCATATGCCAGATACTGTACCCTCCAACTTCTTCGTGCATCGAAACTCTCCGACAGCCCAGGGTCTGATTGACCCTCCTTGACTAAGATCAATGGTGGAGATCTATTCCCCCTTAGATCCAATATCCAGGAACCAATGGCTTCATCCCAAGGGTACTATCCCTCAGTTGGTTCCACCCTTGACACATTAATGAATCCCCTTCCAACAACATCATAATGCAGGATAAATTTTCATGGCACATGGCACTTATTTTTCTTATGGACCCCATCCAAATATGTCAATATCATCATGACACATGGCACCATATGATGGTGACATGTGGCCATACCCAGACATTCCACCAGGAATTCTACATGACACTACCATGATGAGACACATGGATTTCATGTATGGTGACACATAGCCACTAAACACTAGACATCGGGCCCTTACCTGGGTATGAACTTGGAAAAAATCCCAATGTCCAAGAATTATGATGGGGTTAATTAAGATAATCCCATGGATTACAAGAATATTAAATAGGTTAGTCTCAGGGTTATGACCCTGCGATATCTACAACTAAGGTTTTATCATTGACTCAGAGATCGATGGTTCTCATCTCAACAGATCTCGAACCTTGGCGAGATTTGAGTAATGGGTGGTGTAATATGTCACAAGGGTCTGACACCGGGATACATCATGATGGAATACAAAACCTCTTATAGAACGACACGTGGAGCGCAAGGTTCCCACATTCTCTAGGTTCCCTAGTGATCTGTGATGAGACTTAAAATTTGGTAAAAAGGGGAAATCAACGGTCTAAATCTCGTGGCCAGTAAATGTGATGGTTCAAATTTCACCCCACTTACCACTCTAAAACTCCTAGGCCTATTATGGTTAAGGTATGGAACCAAGGGATGGAACCTTGGTCCATGGATATCAGGTATTGGGACTTTAAAATAGGTTTATACTTATTATGGGGTTTGGTACTCCGGGGCCCCAGGACACAAGAAATCCCTCCTAAGATTTACCTATTAAATCGGTGACCGAGATTTCTCGTACCACAAATCTAACAATTGTGGGTTAAGGAACTCATTCAAAGGCTTGAGCCCATCAGGGGCCCATCCTCAATCCTTTGACAAATCAATATCCTCCACATTTTCTACCTACATAACATCCTCATGATAGGTGGCGTCATCTTCCTATTCACGCACACAAAAACACACATACACACACACACAATTGCAATAAATAGGTTTGGAACCCCGCATGGGAATCTTTCCCACCGAACATCGGCCACTAACCCGTGTTAAATGAGTTGAAGTTGATAATATTTTGGGGGTCTGGGGTCCGATTAACCCTTCTTGACAACGATCCATGGTGGATATTCCTCCTCCTTTAGATCTGATGGTCCAGGATTCCCTACACCTACCAGAACACTAAATCTCAATGAAGGTCCTTTACCTCTCTTGTATATAGTCCCACGGTGACACGTGACCTATCCTAGCAAGCCACTTCACCCTAGAACATCCCTTCCCAACTAGAGGTTTCCATGTGTCATGAGATCTAAGACATGGAAAATGTGGATCATTGATCAATGTTACGATCAACAATCCTAAGCTAACGGACACTTCCAACATGCGCAGAGGTTACCAAGGAGGTTGTCCATGCAGTGGTATTCATTAACCACTTTTGATCAAGTGGGTATCTTGGAAAGGAGTGCATGTTTCCTTAATTTTGGTCTCGAATACTACATGTGAACCACCCGAGTGACTAGAGGCCACATGCTTCCCTTGACTTACCCTATAAGCATCACACATAGAGACTACACACATAAAAATTGCACACTGTACCCAACTCCTCTATAAGTGGCGCACATAAGGATTGTGTGCATAGATACTGTGCATTGTACATAACTTGGAGTATAAGTGACCACAGTCACTATGAATTCTCTCCCAGGTCAAAGGTAGATTATACTGAATGTAAAAGTATTTATCTGAATTACAATTTACAGCCATCCAACTGACTGTGGGTGTTAGCCTTTCCACCCAACTATAGGCTTTGTGTGCACAGTCACTTCGACAGTAGACCACCCCCATGCCAAGCCATGATACCACTAGGGATTTCTTGTGCTTACTCGTGCATTCTCTTTCCTTGGGTCTTCCACTGACCTCTGCTCAGAACTCCCTCTCAGTTCTTTTTCCCTTCTCCTCTGCTAGAACCCCCTATGTTGTATGCCTTCATGTGATTTTCTGACACACTTTCCTTCGGAAGGTTCTCAACCTATCCCCCTTCCTTCTTTCAGATGCCAACCCCATGGGTCAATCAGGGGACTCGTGGTGATATTTCATGCTATCCTCAATCCGAAAACTACCTGTCACCTCAGGAAGCCCTCCATACTTACATTCAATGAGGGTGGTTGGTTTCTCAACCACGAATCCTTCCTCATTAATCAATTTTTTTGAAATCAGGGCTGATGAAATAACTCAATATTTCCAAAACCAATATTTCAGCAAGGAGGCTTGGGTTCCTTTGGTATAACAAAATTTCCTCTTATTCCTCTAGTGATATCATGGCCAGTACTTACAGATTCACCCATCAGTCAGTTGGTTGGAATTATCAATTTAAACAATAATATAGTTACAATATTTGCATGTAATTTCATGGAAATCATTAATTATAATTGATTACAATAATTATAGGTTTAGGAGAAGGGGTGTTACGATCCCCTCCCCCTTTGAAGGAACACCGTCCTCGGTGTTCTTTCTCAGCAATCACCTGTCATGCTTTCATCTCTCGGCTACTTCAGCAATGTTTTCCTCTTTCTTTTCCTTATAGTATGGTCCTTTTCCAGACTCTTTGCATTCAACATATGCCTACATAATTTCAAACAAATAAGCACATTAAGCTTCACAAAATATTTCATTTATGTTCATAATTCAAGAATAAAATTCAATGTGTCGGCACAATACATAACTTGTGCAGTGCATGGATCACCATCCATATGGATTTCATACTCACTTGGCTCATTGTCTTCCTTATCATACCCATTTTTTTCATGATCCCAATCAACAAATGACAAAAAAATTTCAAATACTCCAACGACTCCTTCACATGAGCTATCGAAGTCTCCCTTTCTTGCAGTCACTCACCTTTCGAGCTCCGACCTAGGAATACCCTTCTTTTCTTATGTAGTCCCTTGGGTGATCCATATTTCCTTCCCAATATTTCTCACATAAGAAGAATTTCAGAGATTTTGTTGAGTCTTACAGTTGAAGTGTCCCCAAGATTGCTATGTCGAGACATCCTTATGGATTTCTCTGCTGAAAGCATCCCTTCGGCCTATGTTTCCACATCTCAACATTCTCTATGGTGATCATGACTTATCACAAATTTTTCTTTCTCATCGGTATCCTTTTTCCATGTTTCCTTATTTCACAACCATCATTTGTCCCTTTAGGAAAGATCATTTTCATCCCAACTGTATTCACATGCATACAAAATTTGTGAGACACTTTCACTAATTTTCAATCAATATTATTTCAAAACTATCACCCACAGATTTCAAGTTTTCACATTTATGTTTTCATATTTGTTCCATATGGGAACCAGATCCCACAAGCATGAGATTTCTTTCTCAAGGCAGTTTGGCTCCTTCATAACCAGTAGGCATTTTTCTTCCTTATGGACTTACAACACTGCCATATCCAAGACCCCTTCTTCCTACAATTCACACTTCATTCATCCAAACAAAATGTTATATATATATATATATATATATATATATATATATATATTCTCATTTCACATATCAATGACATCACAAATAATTCTTAACTTGTGCAATCTAACAATTACATCAGATTCATGTATTCAAGAAAATATCATTCCTTACTCATGCTTCATTTCAACATATTAATCCAAATCACATGCAATTCAAATATTAATCGAATTTAATTCAATGTGTCAATGCCCATGCCCACATTTTTACACAATGCACCTTTCATTGATTTTGGAATTATTACTTTTCATGTT
Organism: Picea engelmannii; assembly: GCA_009831015.1. Lineage (NCBI taxonomy): Eukaryota > Viridiplantae > Streptophyta > Pinopsida > Pinales > Pinaceae > Picea > Picea engelmannii. Next base: position 27,653 of record ML818572.1, on the reverse strand, counting down.
AGGAACTATTTCCATGGTGTGTTGGAACTTACTCAACCTCTCACCACATCGATTATCTATCCACATTTAGTATTACAACATAACTACATTTTCTACTCTGAATTGATCACAACCTGAAATCAACATAATATAACATGAAATTAAAGTTTCATATGAATGCATCCAAGCATTCTTCTTTACCAACAACTAGGGTAGCATCATTTATGTCGAGCCAATTTCTCTCTTTACCATTGTTACAACTCTGTAGAGTATTGGGAGATACTTCTTCCACAATGGGAATTCCTATAAATGCCCACTTTCTTACCACATCCATCCCCTTAATTCATTAAATCAACACGTTTTCTATGAGTATTTTTTCCCAACCACTCTTTGATTGGTCAATGTATTCATGAAAAAATTGTTCATGAATTCTTCCAAGGATCTCAATTATCTTTGGCTACCAGAGGTTCGCACCTCCATCCTTCATATTCTTCTTCCTGAATCATACCCTTCTTGGGTATCAATGGCATACATGGTCCATTCAAAATTATTTTCATATTATTAAAATGGTAAATTATTTCAGAAGGATTCTTACCCAATCCTTCATATTTTATGCCACATATGCGTGAACACTTTTATACATGTCATGGCTGCCAACACCTTCTAAAATATTACCTTAGAAATGGTGCTTTATGGATACTTCTAAATTCCCTTTCACGGTTCTCTTTTATCAACATCTTTCTTGCATTCCTCCTACGCCTGAAGATGTCCACCATTGGAAGTTTCCCTTTCCCAACAACTCCTATCATTTTCTACACACAACATGCATCATCATATTCAAAATTATGCCAGTTTTCATGTAATATTAAAATGCATGTATCATAGTATTTATTTTAGCAAAACATCTTCATATATTCCTTAGCATATCTATATGCACTCAATCACATTGTCCCCAATGTTTTCATGAGTGCAAACACAATCAATTTTTAGTTGTTTTTGTTGGACACACCGACTACACTGAGAGGGGGGGTGAACGGTGTAGGGCTATTTTTCCCAAAACTTTCAGTTCACAAAACTCATTAGTTAGCAATCACCATTTACTCATTACTTATTTTTGTCATTTATAATCAGTTTAATGCGAACATATATTAGCAATATATCATCAACAAATCATCACCACAAGGAACACAAGATGTATGTACAATTTTATTTTTATTACGAACTACAATCCTTGGGTTATTAGAAAAAACTAAATAAAGTACAACTCTACAAGAGCACCATCTCTACAATGCAAGACTCATCTTACACAACTCAGCATCAACTGAGAACATGAATCAATCCTCAGCAAATACAAATCTGTCAATAGGTATGCGACCTATCAGTAGTGCAACATGTGTATGTACATGCCCTACCAGTAGAACATCTCGCGTATGTATGTCGCAAGTCTATACTACAGCCTACGTATCACTTCTAAGTTACTTAGGGTTTTCTCTTCAATATAAACTCAGATCCTCTGCAACCTTCAATCAAATCCTCTTATGGCTTTCATTGTCCCATCTAACCCATAACCAATCACAACACATCCAAGCTCTCCAACAACTTACTCATGCTCATCAACCATAAAATATGAATGCTACTCAATCATGTATAAGCAATCAGCATATTATGGAAATCATATCATTACTGAATCATAAGAGTGTTTCTTTATCAGCCAACACAAACCACATCACAACATCCATACCAAGAACGCCTTAAGAATTCACAACACAACAAGCAATATTATCCATCAACACAATAATCTAACCATACCAGAATTTCTATGGCAGATCTAAGCCCATAGAATGAATATTTGGAACCTGCTTCAGTCTTCAAGAACCTAGCACCAGCTCACATACAAGTCTACATGACTTCATCCACTGTACGTGCCTTGTCCTCATTCATCCCGCATATGTACGCACCCTGGCTCACTACATCCCGTGTATACCTCGGAAACTAGGGTTTCTGAACTTCCGAGACTTATGTCGTCATGATCTCAGACTTTTCGAAACTTTGATGCGTCCATGATATCCTCCATACACTCTCTCTCTCAAAATAGATCTTCAATACATGCTCAAGAGATACACACATGACACTTATTCACAAGAGACCCTTGCCTCTTATTTATACTCTCCAAGTAGCTTCCTTAGAAGCATCTTCTAGGTTACTTAACCCACTTCTAGGTCACTTAATCCATTTCTAGGTCACTTAACCCATTTCTAGGTCACTTAATCTATTTTCCTCATTTTTAGGGTTAACCATTTTCCATAATTAGAAAGTTCTCCATTTCTTTATCATTTAAATATTCCACCTTGACTTTGTCACTTTTCTTTACCATTTAAATAATAATTTCTTCTTTGCAAGCGACTTCTTTGACCTTTTGGGGCTTCAAGCCTACATATGAGGGTCCTCCAACTTCGTAAGGCCATAACTCTCAAACCATGAGGAGTTATGTGACATTCCACATACCACCGGAAATGGTATGACAAGCACTATCCATATAGGATAGTTCCACTAACAAATTCACTAATATTTGTCTCATTATTCCACATTTAAGCATGGGTTCTCCAACCATACTTCTAGGATAACTCAACCGTAAAGCATCTTCCCATGAGGGATTTCACCATAAGGGGACCACTTTGGAGTTCATCCATTTGTTCACCCTATCAACCATGATAAGACATCAATCCAACAATGCATCATATACCAGTGAAACACATCAATCCATCTTCATCTATGTATCATGTATCAATGACAAATCATTGATCTATCTTCATCTAAGCATCATGTATCAATGAAAACTCATTGATCCATATTTATCAATATACTATGATAAGACATGTATACATCAAACCTTTGACATTTGACATCATTCAATCATCCTTTGGAATCAATCAATTACTTGACATCAATTAATCAATCAATCATCCTTTGACATCAATCAATCACTTGACATCAATTAATTAAACCTTTGGCATCAACGACAACATGATCCAACAATCTCCCCCTTTGGCATTGATGGAAATACCAACATTGATGTCAACACCAATCATTGATGTCAACATGTAGACAAGGCATACTCTACATCAATAGTCATCAATCACATCAAAGTGACTATATCTCCACATCAATAATCATCAATCACATCAATGTGACTATCTCTCCCCCTTTGACATCAATGGAAAAGAGTCATTCTCCTCTTGGGGTTGCTCCCCCTGCTTGAACTCTCCTTGGGGCTACTCCCCCTGCCTGAATGCCTTTGATATTCCTCTAAATAATCTCTCCCATTTTGAACAAGGGATATCACTCTGATGTAATGTTGAATATACATCGCTCATGCTCCCCCTGTGACCATCGCTCCCCATGGAATTATTCTTATGTTCTCTTACTTCAAATATAGGGCTATTTTACCAAGTATGCATTTGATAAATATATCCTCCTAGAATCACGGGAAGAAGAATGACTCCCCCTATGGGTATGTCTCCCCCTATCTTCTTTGTAGTATGAACAATATGCTACCATGTGATGATCCTTGGACCTGTCCATGCATCAAACTCATGCCATACCAAACATCATGAAGCAAAAGATATTTCAATGAATGAACAAATACATCATGTACCAAATCGTGTGCCAATAGTATACCAATCATATGCCTCCATCAACATGCCAACCATGTGCATCTACCAATATGCTAACCATGTGCATATACCAACATGTCAAACAAGTGTCATATCACTCATGATATGTCTCCATCATGAACCAAGTATCACAAACATGTATCTAAATCAATCAAGTGTCTCAAATATATCATCCAATATGTCATGTACCAAAGTATCAAGTAATACCAATGGTGTACTTTTATCCAAGTACTATCATCCAAACATATACCATCTATGAGTGTACCAAACATGTGCATCGACCTGTATCACCACTTGTACCAAGCAAGTACATCAACCATGCACCAATACCAAAACAAAATGAATCCTCATCCATGTATTCCAAAACCATCACAAAACATGTTCCAATCAAACTGCTAGTAGGTACCTCTAGCAATGTACTAGGAATGTACCAATCGTGCATCTACTATAGATCAGACTCATCAATGATGTACAACATGATCACCTCATCAACTCATCAACTCACCAACTCACCAACTACATGTCCCAATATGTAGTCCCACCATATTCCAAATGCATGCACCAAGATATCCAACATAAATGCTTCAATATTACATCATAAGATATATCAATGAAACTCAAAATATGTACCAGCCATGTACACCAACACATTAGCCTCATTCCTCCATTCACTACAGCAAATACTAAGCATCCAACAATACATGTACTAGTAGTGTGCTTCAATAGATCAATGTCATCTCTAGCTAGTACCATCAAGATATATCACATAACCAAGGTACCATAACTTCATTGTCATAACCAGCATTGTTCTTCAACAGAAAATGCCTCAATCCATACTCATGGGTTGGTGCCATGCATCCAAGATAGCCTTTCATTTTATATCATCACTTTACATAATCCAATATGTAATCATGAAAACCTGTAGAAAACAATGTCAGAACCTACAACAAACTATGTCAAACCCTGCATCACAGAGTTATACCATCACATCAAGTTGCAACCCATGTGCATAACCCTTTTTCTTAGGATTTACCACATATATGCGTCCTGCTGCACAGACAGATTATGTATGTACACGACCTATTCAAGGTCATTATGCATATGTATGCGACTGATACCATTGTCACATGTGTATGCTTCAGTAGATGACACACTTAAGCCTCCCTTAAGGCTTCCATTTTTCTCTGGTTGTTCAGTCTTCTTCACCCACTTCTGAAGGTGTCCCTACTTCTCAGAACTTGATCTCTGAGCTTCCATCTTTTCAAAGATGTCTCCCTTCCTTACTTAATTCCTTCTTCTAGTCATGCTATTTGAAGGCCTCATCATGGAATTTCTTCTTGTGTTCCAGCAATCCTGGATTTGTGGCCAAATCCACTACAGCTGTAGCATCTCATGATGTGACAGTGAATAGCAATGTGTCCTACTTGATCACATCTCCAACACCTTATGGTGTTATGAAATCTTCCATTATTTTTCCTTGCATAAGATTTTCATTCCAAATCTTTGTGACCATATTCATTACATGAATGACATTGACCATGAAATATACTTTTATACCTTTGCTTTGGTGTCCATCCCTTTTGAGGTGTAAAGGTGGCTTCTTGTTTTCTTCCTTGCTTTTTTCTTTTGAAACTTTCCTTTCCTTATGTAGGTGGTTGACTTGCAACATTATCTTCATCCTTTGAGAGTGAGGTACTTACCTCATGCTTCTTTGAGGTGCTTGCTTCAACATGTGTATCTTCTCTCTTGTATCCAAGACCTGATTTATCATTTGGTGATCTTTGAATTTCCAAGATCTTATTCAAGATTTGTGAGCTATTCAAGAATATGTTTGAGTTCTCTATTTTCTTTCTAAGATCAACAACTTCAGCTTCCAACTTATGAAATGACTCTTCATTTTCATTTACTTGATTCTTCAATAGTTCCTCTACCCTTTTGGCTTCTTCATTTTGTGTCTTGAGATGGAAAATAATTTCAAGACTTTTGCTAATCTCATCATCTACCTTCTTATCTTCTTTTTCGTTATTTAGTCTTGTGATCTCTTCTTCCTTTTCTTCTAATTGAGTCTTATTACTCTCTTCTTATTCTTTGAGCATTTCCTTTAACTTTAAGATGTGCCTTTGACTCTTATTAAGAAACTTTTTAGTGTTATCCGAAAGATAGCTATAGTCTATATAATAGTGGTCATTGTTATATTCATATAGACCTCTTTCAAATTTCTCTTTAAGCTCTGATAGTTTTTCTTCTACTTCTTCCATGGGATAATAGTCAATTTATTCTATACAAACTATTTCTATATTTTTTTCTTCACTTGTAGAGAAAAATTCAACATCATCACATTTTGAATTATGCAATCAAGGGTTTGTCGAGATTATTTACCTTCATTTGAAATGTCTTCAAGATCTTCCTTTTGCCAACATCATCACATGATTCTTTTCCTTCATTTGAAATGTCTTCAAGATCTTCCTTTTTGCTTTGGTATGTCTCCTCTATATTTATCCATAGATCCTTGGTGGAAGTGCATTGTCCCGTGCTCTCTTTGATAAGACTTGAGAGTCCACTATGAATGGTCTTGAGAGCTAATGCATCATTCTTCTTTCCTTCCCTTTGAGCTGAAAATTTTGACTTGTTCTTTAAGGAAACTGATCCACCAATAGCTTCCTTTCAAATACCTGCTCCCATCTCTTTCAAATGCACTCTCATTTCTATTCTCCAAGTAGAATAGTTTTCCTCATCAAGGATTGGAACTTCATCATCCATTTGTATTTCTATATATCTCCTCCAATATTGTTAAGGCTTATAGTGAAGGCCCACTATGATACCAATTGTTGGACACACTGACTACACTGAGAGGGGGGTGAACAGTGTATGACTCTTTTTCCCAAAACTTCCCCTTCACAAAACTCATTAGTTAGCAATCACCATTTACTCATTACTTATTGTTTTCATTTATAATCAGTTAAATTTGAACATATATCAACAACATATATCAGCAATATATCATTAACAAATAATCACCACAAGGGACACAAGATGTATGTACAATTTTCTTTTTATTACGGACTACAATCCTTGGGTTATCAACAACAGTTGAATACAGTACAACTCTACAAGAGCACCATCTCTACAATGCAAGACTCATATTACACAACTCAGCAACAACTGAGAAGAGGAATTAATCCTCAACAGATACCAATCTGTCAACAAGTATGCGACCTTTCAGTAGTGCAACACGCGTATGTACGTGCCCTGCCAGTAGTACAGCTCATGTATGGATGCAGCCAGTCTGTACTACAGCCTGTGTATCACTTCTGAGTTACTTAGGGTTTTCTCTTCAAGATAAACTCAGGTCCTCTGCAACCTTCAATCGAATTCTCTTTTGTCTTTCACTGTCCCATCTAACCCATAACCAATCACAATGCATTCAAGCTCTCCAACAACTTACTCATGCTACTCAACCATACAATATGAATGCTACTCAATCATGTATAAGCAATCAGCGTATTATGGAAATCGTATTAGTATTAAATCATAAGAGTGTTTCTCACTCTATCAGCTAACACAAACTACATCACAACAACCATACCAAGAATGCCTTTAGCATTCACAACATAACAAGCAATAGTATCCATCGACACAATAATGTAACCATACCAGAATTTCTATGGCAGATCTGAGCCCATAGAATGTAGATCTGGAACCTTCTTTAGTCTTCAAGAGCCTGGCACCAACTCACACACAAGTCTACATGACTTCATCCATTGTACACGCCATGTCCTCATTCAGCGTGTGTATGTACGCACCCTGGTTCACTACAGCCCGCATATACCTCAAAAACTAGGGTTTCTAAACTTTCGAGACTTCTATCATCATGATCTCGGACTTGCCAAAACTTTGATGCATCCATGAGATCCTCCATACACTCTCTCTCTCTCTCTCAAAATAGATCTTCAATACATGCTCAAGAGATAAACACATGACACTTATTTACAAGAGACCCTTGACAAGTAGCTTCCTTAGAAGCATCTTCTAGGTTACTTAACCCACTTCTAGGTCACTTAACCCATTTATCGGTCACTTAACCTATTTCTAGGTCACTTAACCCATTTCTAGTTCACTTAACTCAATTCTAGGTCACTTGATCTATTTTCCTCATTTTTAGGGTTAACCACTTTCCGTAATTAGAAAGTTCTCCATTTATTTATCATTTAAATATTCCTCCTTGACTTTGTCACTTTTCTTTACCATTTAAATAATAATTTCTTCTTTGCACGCTCTTTGACTTCTTTCACCTTTTGGGGCTTCAAGCCTACATATGAGGGTCCTCCAACTTCGTAAGGCCATAAATCTCAAACCATGAGGAGTTATGTGGCATTCCACATACCACTGGAAATGGTATGACAAGCACTATCCATCTAGAATAGTTCCACTAACAAATTCACTGATATTCATCTCATTATTCCACATTAAGCATGGGTTCTCCAACCATACTTCTAGGATAACTCAACCGTAAAGCGTCTTCCCGTGAGGGATTTCACCATAAGGGGACCACTTTGGAGTTCATCCATTTGTGCACCTTATCAACCATGATAACACATCAATCCAACAATGCATCATATACCAGTGAAACAGATCGATACATCTTCATCTATTCATCATGTATCAATGAAAACTCATTGATCTATCTTCATATAAGCGTCGTGTATCAATGACAACTCATTGATCCATCTTTATCAATATACTATGATAAGACATGTATACATCAAACCTTTTACCTTTGACATAATTCAATCATCCTTTGGCATCAATCAATTACTTGACATCAATCAATCAATGAATCATCCTTTGGCATCAATCAATCAATTGACATCAATTAATTAAACCTTTGGCATCAATGACAACATGATCCAACAGTTTTCATTATCATGCAACTATCAACATTCTCATGCCAAAATATATACATTCAACAGTATATCAGTTTCTCGTCCTAGAGAAACATATTAGACATCAAGAAAGGAGTTAAGGGATTCTCCCATCAGGGAATTTTCATCCTAGCTGAATTAATTTCAAGGTCTCACTACCTTCACACACTATATCTTAACCAAGCTCATTCATTTAAACACATTCAATATTTTATCTTCTATTTTCCAACTACACTTATTTTCACAACTACTCTTTTTAAGCCTACAAATTTGTTTCATAATTCAGAGTTCAAAAAGTGAGAAAAGTGTCTTACTTTTCTCCTTCTTTGCTTATGCAATCTATCCCTCCTGGAATATTCCTACTCTTTTCCTTGAGAATTCTTGGTCAGGTTCACCTTGACCTTCTTGGGTAAATCAACATGCTACATCAACAAGGTTTTTTTTCACAATAATTTATGGACATGTGCATTTTTCACATTACCATTAAGACATCAGAATGGTCAACGTTCAATTGTTAGTATTTTATTCATGCATGATGTTTTATAATGTAATCCAGGATTCCTATATAATAGTCAGTGCAACCCACTGCCTATTTCTTAGCAGTCACTTTAAGTTATAACTTTGTTTCCCTGAAAGAGTCTTTACTTAGTCCCTCCACTTGGAACTATCTCAGTATGCAATTATTTTGTTCCATATCCATCACTATCTGAAAGGATCTAATTCTAAAATCAGCTTCATCTTTATAATTTTAGAGTTTCACCCAATATTCCATGAGGAATATATGCATGTATTCTTATTATGAATTTAAGGTTTACCTTCCAATAAGCATCTTTGTGTTATCAACTTGCCTTCAAGCTGTGCTCCCAGGCACTTGACCACATGCATAAATGCAATAGGTGTCTATCATAGACACACTTTTCAATTTCACATACACATTTACTAAAAATCATTTTATTCATGATTTCTTCACAATTATCTACATGCAGTTTTCAAAGGCATATCCATTTTTCCTTCTATCATAACAATAGAGAATCCTTGCTCATTTATTCTTTCAACAAGTTACATTAGATTTTCCTAAGTAAATGGACGCATCCTCATCGGCCTATTATTTTATAAATATAGTCAAAACCTTCAACATAGGGTCAATTGTGCATCTGTGTCATTACTCATATCTGGAAAGTACCCTTCTTGCCTCATATTTCACTTATTCAGGTAGTCATATCATACCTTTATTATAAACATACTCATACATCATACATATGCATCACTTACACATCTTATATCATTCATCCATATCTATTTGGTCTCAATATCAGTCTTCCCCGCTGAGAGCTTACAATCAATCACTTGACAAGTCTCACAAACATATTCAACCCATGCACTCTAGCATGTTCATTTACACAAACATTTTTGTCATGCAAGTTTCTGCTTGCATTTTCCTAGGTCATCCATTCACATTGATATTATAAATTTAATATTAGTGTTCTTTAGTGAGGTCTTATGGTCATTTTCATGACCAATCTCATAGTCATATCCATAATTATATGCATGTTGCCTTCACTCATGGTAACATGTAGGGAAAAAAAAAATCCCTTTTGTTACAAAAGAAATCCACAATTCTCAAAGTATATGTACAACATTACCTAGGGCATTAAAATGCCCAAATAAAACTCCCTTTTCATGCTTCAACCATTATTGGTCAATAGTACTTTATCAGGGAACCCTTCTCTAGGTTTCCTTTCACTACTATATGAGCATACCCAACCATTCATGTATGGATTTCATCCACCTCTAGATGTCAATATGACCCATTGGTCAACTATTAATGCTCCAACACTACTTTTACCAAAATTTATATCAATCTTTCATTCAACATTATATCATTATCCTCAAAAGTAAATAATAATCAATTATCCTCAACATTTTACTTATGTCGTTATAATCATATCATAACTACCCATAAGATATATAACATTACCATATTTACATCCAATAACAGAGTATAGTAAGTCTATGTGCATGTTATATGCATGTTTATCTATCATATGCATTACAACATATTTTGTGCACTAAGCATTTTTCCCATTCCCACAGTGCATAAATGTTCCAACTGTCTGTCTCTTGCATTTATATGCATAGACATACTCTTATATATATATATATATATATATAT
>ML818572.1:0-16578 GCA_009831015.1 Picea engelmannii | reverse complement strand
CATACACTTGTTCATATGCCATGCCATTTCACCTCTTTTATGAGGATTATCAATAGTCCAAAGGACTCTACTTTTAATCGGTTGACCAAAATGTCCCAACAACATTCTCAAACATTACATATCAGTTAAAATGGCCTCACACATTTTCCATCAGTCCTATAGACATGAGGACTTATACTTACAAGTTCTTAGACTTTTACATAAGGAATAGTTATACTGCCCAGGATTATGTTTATCCATGCTCAATTCCTTAACCATAAGGAGTATTCTAAAAGGTTCTTAGCCCTTATGTAGACAATCATCACAATGCCAAAGGGGCCAATCTAGCCATGCTTAGAGGCAACATTACAAGAACTAATTTTCTCATTCTTTGAACTTAAGCATCCCTCAACATGAGGTTTCCATTTCAACCATTCTCAAACTGATCTTACCTTTAATGCTTGTTAGCATATTCCCACTCTTGTAGGCGTGGTTATTAGTTTGAAAAAGGAACAACATCATTCTCCCGCTGAAAATTCAGTCAAGATTTCCAAGTTATAGCTCAACCTGATGTCCTTCTCTTCGAGGAACTTGTGCAAACACTAAACACTCTTTCAAGGCAGAAACACCTTTCAACAAGTTCATCTTGGCCTTATTATATCAGTAATATGACTGATTTCTAGCCCATCCAGGTGTTGGAGTAGGCAATTTTGGGGTAAGGTTCGAGATACAGTGCAGAAAACGAGGAAGAATGGACCAAGGAAGCAACACGCGGTGGGAATAAAGGAAAATCAGCGTAACAAAATTGTGGATTAGCATGCAAAGGTAGTTAGAAAGTGGACAAGTTGAGTCCACTTAGAATTAGGGTTTTGGATTATAATGTAAGGGTTTTTACCCACTTTTGAAGTATAAATAGAGGATGTATGAGGTAGCTAGGGGTATCATTGTGAGATCTTAGAAATCTTGTGTGAAGATGGAGAACCTTTTTGAGTCTTGATTCTTTGATATGTTTCGGGTCAACGTATCAGTTTTGGTTGTATAGTTGGGGAGCTACTGAATTCTTATGGAGTGTAACTGAGGGTCAGGTCGCAAGTTGTGGATCTTGGTGCGACATTGGTCAGCCTCACAAAGTATGACAAACTTTTGATGTAATGCGCACAATTCCCTATTTTGATGAATAATAATAATAATAATAAGATCTTTGTGGGTGTAGCCCCGAGGGGTGAACCACGGTAAAATATGATGTCTTCATGTGTGTCTTGTGTTGATTTATTATTATTTATGATGAATGAATGGATAAATGAATGCATATGTTAAGTTTATTTACAACGTGCAATAGAATAGTATGATGCTTTATGCAAAATGAATGTAAGAGAATGAATAAATAGTACATCTGAATGATGATATGGTAGAATGAATGTTGAAATAGAATAAGTCTAATATGCCTAACACTCCCACGAGTTCCATCCCTTCCATGATTGCAGACACTTGGTTCATGTAATCACCCATAATCCATCTTGCATGAGACTGGATTGTGAACTCCTTGTGCAGTTTTGCCTTCTGGTTTACGAGAGGGGCCGATGGTTTCTAGAGTTTTGTTGGAGAACTAAGGTAGAACCTGGGTCATCCCATACATCCAACAAATGGTTTCGTTGTCAGTTGGAACCTAACAAATTGGATTGGAGAGGATTTGATGAAGATAATGCAGTGGTAAAAGGGGATGTTTAGGCCATGGAACCCTATAAAGAAAGATATTGAAATATAGTTGGAAACAAATCAGATCGAATTCACGCAGAAATATAATAGAATTTCCAAGTATACACCGCACCAATATCTGCAGAGGTATGTGTTTATTGATTTGCATGATGCATATTTATGTTATTTTCCAGAGTTATTATAGGAGTGGTTATTGAGGTTGAAGGATACTCATCTCACTAATCAGATAAGGCCAGTAGAGTGGATTGTTGATAATATCAGGCGGTTGGAAAGGGTTAATAATAAATTCACACGCATAATAGATGTTTGGTTATACAGTATTACTACAGGGTTTATTATTGAATTTGTAGTCAATACAACGAAGTCATATACTATTGCAGAGTAGGATTTCGTGAAGGGACCAAGAGGGAGGTATATTAGGTCAGGAATAATACAATGCCTGAACAAAATTTTGGTGCATGCAAAGAAAAGGATACATTCAAAGAATCTAGACATGAGATTTTGAAGGAGAATATTGTGTCTACTTCATGAACAAAGCTAATAGATGAGGTACCAGTGTATGACATGCCTCCTTTATTTGATCAGACCAACAAAGAGAAGCCTTCAGAGAAATTAAGTAACTTAAGAAACTTTTTGGGGTCATGTGTAAAATTGTTGAATGATAAAAATTATTTATAAGCACTGCAGAGTCTGTTAGAAAAGTGTAATTCTTGGGAAGAAGGGGTAAAGACAGTGAATTAGATCTGGAATAAGAGAAGAAAAAGTAGGGAATTCAAGTTGAATGCAAACATTAGATATTTTAATATGGGGGATATCATACTAGACTTAGGGTCTGAAGTCAATGTTCTTCTAAAGAAGGCATGGGAAGTTATGGGGGAGCCCACATTGGAGTATTCACCTATTCATTTGAAGCTAGAAAAGCAGCATAGAGTAGTGTCAATTGGTATATTGAAGGGGATACCAGTAGATCTAGATGGTGTGCACACCATGGTAACTTTGAAGTCATTGACATAGTAGATAATACTTCACCATATCCAGCATTGTTGGATCTGGATTGGGATTTTGATAACCAGGATATTATTAACTTGAAGACCGGAAAGATAATATTTGAATCAGTAGAGTACTGAGTTATTGCGCCATTGGATCCCTCAGAAGGAGGAAGGTATGTGGAACCTGTGACAAAAATTTTTATTACAGAAGATGTAAATCAGTTGTACATAACTACCGTGTGCGAAGAGGATTACATCAACCCAACTATAGATGGAATGTTGAGTTGGAGGAGTATTAGTTCTTGTGCCTCATACTATGACACATGACTGGAGAACTGAAATCAAATATTACATGAATTATCTACCCAAAGATGTGTTATAATGACGCACACGTTGAGATGGGTTGGTACAAAGGTAAGGGAACCTCCTACTTTTTATGGTTTGAATGACTTAGAAGAATTATTGAGAAAGTTTGAGGTAGAATTTTTGGAGAAAAAAATATTGCCAGCATTAGAAATTTCCTTGAAAGAAACACCTGCCCATTGGTGGGGTACACATAAGAAGAAGATTAATAATTGGTTTCAGTGCAAAAGGTTATTGCACATTAGATTTGGTGCAGAAAAGGAGCATAGATATGAGGAGAAGTATGATGGAATTGGAAAACCCATAGAACATGTAAAAAGATGTATAATTCAATGGAAATTAGTACCACCAGAAGAATGTCCACACCATTTTATTCACACATTAGAAGGCATTCCAAAGAACTGGTACACAGAACAAGAACAACGCAGGGAAACTGCAAATTGAGAAGAAATGCAGCAGAATTTTGTGATTACATTTTCCTTTGAGCATGAAAGTCCAAAGATAGATATAGCATTGAAGGTAGTAAGAGACGAGATTTTCAAAGAACTTGAAGTGGATATTATGACAACATATTAGAAGAAACAGGCATTCAGACAATTGCTACACTGTTATCATGTCACAGAAGAAGAAGATACAGCAGAAGAAAACCCACGCAATATTTAGATCCCAGAAGTTGAAGGAGAGAGGGAAGTAGAAGGTCAAAAGTTAGATTCATAAGATTATTTTGTACCATTAAAGATAAAAAAAAGGTAAACATTGGAACTGCAAAAAAACCAAAGATTGCAAGCAATGGAGATTATTGGGATAATCAGATCGTAGAAAGAATCACAAAGTTATTGCACAAGTACAATGAATTGTTTCTGACGAATTTTTCAGAGATGAAGGGATTAACAAGAGAAATTGGAGAGATGAAGATCCCTTTGAAGCCAGAAGCTAGACCTATAAGACAGAGACCTTACAGGTTAAATCTAGTGTATAGCAGAAAGAGAAGGTAGAAATTGATAAGATGTTAGAAGCTGGTGTCATAGAACCTGTGGAAGAATTAGAATGGATCAGTCCTATGATGTTACAAGAAAATAAGCAAGGGGGAATCATGATCTGTGTAGATTTGAGAAAATTGAATGATGCTTGCTTACATGATCCTTTCCCTACCCCATTCATAGATGAAGTGTTGGAGAATGTAGGAGGTCAAGAATCATATTCATATACAGGCAGATTTTTAGGATATCATCATATCAGGATAGCACCAAAAGATAGACATAAGACAACATTTTCTACAGAATGGGGATCATTTCAGTATATAGTAATTCCATTTGTATTGAAGAATGCACCTGCAATTTTTTCAAGGGTAGTAGTAGCATCTTTTAAGGATTTCATACATAAGTTTTTGGAAGTTTACTTGGATGATTGGACAATGTTTAGTTTAATGAAGGATCATGTTGAAGTGATAAGAGTGATGTTGGACAGATGTAGACAGTGTCGGATTTCATTAAATATTAAGAAATGCATTTTCAGCACACCTTTTGGTAATCCATTAGGGCATGTGGTGTGTAAAAGAGGTATGCTAATTGATCCTGCTAAAAAAAAATTCAAAGTTAACTTACCACTACCTAAGTTAGTGCATCAGTTGAAGAGTACACTTGGTCATACAGGGTATTACAAGAATTTTATAAGGGGATATGCATAGATTACGACATCGATGGAGAAATTGTTGAAGAAGGACATTAAGTATCATTGGAATGATGAATGCCAACAGAATTTAGATATTATGAAGGAGAAGATGGTGACAACGCCGATTTTAGTGTTTCTAGATTGGGAAAAGGAATTTCATGTGCATGTGGATGCATCTACAATAGCATTAGGAGCAGTATTGACACAACTAGGAGAAGGTGATATAGATCAACCTATAGCATTTGCAAGCATGAAGTTATGAGATTCATAACAGAACTATAATACAACAAAAAGAGAAGCATTGGCCATGGTATATGCTTTGTATAAATTCAGACATTATTTGTTAGGGAAAAATTTCAAGATGTTTACAGATCACTTTGCTCTTAGATATTTAGTCAATAAGCTAGTGTTGGGGGGAAGAATATGCAGATGGCTACTTTTGTTTCAAGATTTTAATTTTGAAGTTGTGGTGAAGCTTCGAAGATTGAATGCAGGGCTAGATCATCTGCCCAGGTTAACTAATGGAGAAGAACCCAGTAACTTGGAAGACAACTTCCCAGATGCACAATTGTTTTCAGTACATATAGTTGATGAGTATTTTGCTGACATTATTGAGTTTTTGAGTACGGGATTTGCACCAAGGGAATTTAATACTGCGCAGAAGAAAAATTTGGTGGTCAGAGTTGGAGACTACCAATTGATTGCAGGTCACTTATACAAACTTGGTGTAACAACATCCCATCATTTTGGCAAAAACACATGAAGTAATAGATAGAGGACATTAAGAAGGGAAAGCTACTTCGCATAAGGTATCGTGCACAGGATTATGGTGGCCAACAGTTCACAAGGATGCAAAGGAGTACTGTCAAAATTGTGATGTCTGTGAGAGAGTTGGAAAGCCATATAGGAGGGATGAGATACCATTGATGCCTCAAGTAAATTTTCAATTATTTTAAAAGTGGGTAGTAGACTTTGTAGGTCAAATTAATCCACCAACAAGAAGATTAGGGGCTAGATATATTATCACAGCGACAAAATACTTGACCAGATGGGCTAAGGCAACAATAGTGAAGGATTGCAGCGCAAAGACTGCAACACGCTTCTTGTTTGAGTAGGTAGTCACAATATTTGGATTCTCTAGAGTATTCATGAGTGATCATGGGACTCAATTTATCAACAGTAAAATCCAGGCAATGCTTGAAGAATTGGAGATACATCATCAGAAGAGAACTCCATATCATCCTTGGGAGAATGGGATAGTAGAATCATTTAACAAGATATTGGGGAATGCCTTGACAAAGATTTGTAACGTGAACAGAGATGACTGGGACTTGAAGGTACCAACAATGTTATGGGATTATAGAACTACATGCAAGAAGCTAACATGGTAGACACCCTTCAGGTTGGTGTATGGAAAGGAAGCAGTAGTTCCCTTGGATTATTTGATACCAAGTTTGTGCATTGCATCTATTACAAACATGACAGAAAGAGGCATAGCACAATAAATATTAGCACAACTCACGGAATTAGAAGAAGACAAAATTATAGTTAGTTTCCATTAGGAGGTACATAAAGCAAAAGATAAGGCTTGGCATGACAAACATATCAAGAAGAAGAAATTTAAGGAAGGAGATATAGTTCTCCTCTATGACAGTAAATACTTACAACACCCAGGGAAGCTTATAATGCATTAGTTAGGGCCATATCAAATAAAGTCTATCACATATGGAGGTGTTGTGCAACTATAGGATTTAGAAGGCAAGGAGATACAAGGAATGGTGAATGGTAGTAGACTAAAATTGTATAGGAACAGTCGACCCAATAACCCTCAGTAGTTGCGGCGCGGAAGTTAGACTTGTACATATTGTAAATAGTAGGAGTTAAAAGAATGAAAAGGAAGAAAAAAGAAGAAAAATGACATAAATATAAAAAGAAGTAGGTAGATGGATCAATGGTCAATAAACAGTTGGAAGATATAGTGTGCAACAGATGGTAAAATGGTGCGACAAAATTCATGACACTGCACGATAGAAAAATCAAACACAACGCGATGGGATGGAAAATGAACGAAAAAAGTGAAAAACTGGTGAATGGAAAAGAGAGGGTGTGTCAGAGCATTTATGACAGAGTCTATAAAAAAGGAAAAGCATGGAAAATGAAAAAAACTTGTTATTTTTTAGCAAAGGAGAGATAGAGAAAAAAAGGTGTGAGTGAGTAAGAAGATTGTGAAGATTCCATCTGAGCTTTGCAGCAGATTTTTCCTGAGTTAAGAAAATGGAATCACCAAAGTACGGAGGACCCAGTCAATCCGCGTGAAGAACCAAAAGAAATAACAGATCGATGGACGAGACGACCAGGGTGGTCAATGTGGACGATATTCCAACAACAGAGATTGGATCAATGAGTTTGACGTGGTTCGAGGATAAAAACCCAAAAGAAGACGCAGTAAGCCAAGAGGAAGGGTGAAAGCCTAATACCGCAAAAAACCCTAGCGCAAAAAACCAAAGGCCGATGCACACAGAGGGAGAACAAGGTGAAGATGACGGTGATAAGACATAATCATAAAAACCTAGAGTAGAAGAAGACCTGGAGTTCTAATATGACAATGGCGTAGATGAAGAAATGCAAGATGAAGCGACTCAAGAGAAAGAACCAGTAGGGTCGTCGAAGAAAAGGGCAGCAGTGATGATAGCGCGCACATAGCGAGATATTGAGTTGTCAGTGCCCCACACTCTGGATTCAGTCATAGTGTTATAATATATGTTGGTATTTTTTCCCAAGCTAATATATGCAGACCACAATGTGATAGAAGTAGCAAAATTCCTAGAGCTAGTGCAGGAGGTTTACATGGAAAACAAAGGGTCAACCTCGAAAGGAATCTCGATAATGGAGCCCAAATAGTGGATAGTCGGACTTTACAACTCAGGCATTAAGAATTTATTATAAATACTTCACTTCAGAGAGGGGGGGGCATAAATGCATGCATAAAAAAACTTTTGGTGTATGTACATGGAGGGGTTTTATGGATGGGAAGACATGTCCTGATTGATGTCAACTTAATTGCTAAGCTTACAAGACTGCCAATAGATGGGGTAATGACGGAGTAGTATCTTGATGAATAAACAAAGGAGAATTCTATTGCAGAGGAAGTGAAGGCACAATTTGGCACAAACATAGGCAGTGGAGGTATGAAAATTAAGAATATCAATGACCCAACTACTAAATTTGTGACAAAGTTGATGGCCTACAAGATACTTAGAAAGTTTCGCAAAGAAAAGGTGCCTATAGGGATGGTCACAGTATCCATACAGTGCGTAAAATGTACAATTCTCAGTTGGGCATCGTATTTTCTCAACCTATTCCTGGAAGATTGCAAAGATGTGCAGGATGATGGAATGGAGTCCACTATTCATGGCTATTGATTTTGATAGTCTAGGAGGCATGGGAGAAACAAAAATACTCAGTATTTCATGACAGAAGAGGAAAGTGTGGTGTAGAAAGATATGAAACCCTACGACACAACACAAACCCCAAGTAGAGGAAATCCAACTCAAGTATTTTTGGCATGTACATTCAAGAGATGCAGGAGAAAAATGCAAATACATGGAGAATTTCACCTGAAGTGGTGAAGGAACATGAGGGGATATCCAATTTTAAGGAATTTGTGCATAACATATGGATACAAGCTAGAAGAGACCCTAAGAAGACATCACTAAAGATGCAGTATTGCATAACAGCATAAGAATTCCAATGGGTACTAGCAGAATGGGCAGATCAATGGAAGGTGCCAGTGGCAGGCAAGAAAGGAGAAAAGAGAAAAGAGCAGACATAAGTTGGCACATCACAGAATTCTAGTAGCCTAGCAACAAATACTAGAAAATCAACAGAGTGCATCAAACCAACAGTTATTGGTACAATAACAAAGAAACCAAAAAAGAAGGAAATGGTACCAAGGTCCTCAATGTTAAGGAATAAGTGCGCAAAGGAAATAAATGGAGAAAAGAAACACAATGATAAGGACACCCAAGAAACAAAGATTCCAATGCAGACAGAAAAGAGGAAATCAACAATGCATATGGGAGAACAAAGGAAGAAGATGAAATCATAGAAGAATCTCATTCAACTTACAATCATTGAAGATGATGTGAATCTGGTAGCAGATAAAGTCCAAGATAGAGGAGAAGACGCTTTATATGTTGCAGAATCTCAAAGAGAAGAAATCATGAAGAATTTAATGGAAGTTAAAGAAGTTTTGGAGAGATTACAGCTCAATGTAGCATATCATAAAGGAATAGAACAACAGGAAGCCTCAGCGCAGTAGAAGCTAGTATATGAAGAGAAATAAATAGTGCAAACAAAAATAGTGGGAAGTGCAACGTTCTAGATAATCCATAACATGCTACAAGTAGATGATATCATCTAATACCGCGGAAAAACCGTTGAAGGATGTATAACAGTTGGACTTAGCTCTATCCAATATTCAAACTAATGCATTATATAAGTTGTAGATGAGCATCGCACAAGAAGTACAATCGAGGGCTAGGATAGATGCAACAAAATTGGAGAAAACCAAGGAAGAGAATGAGGTATTAGAGATATCTCTTAAATAAGTGCATATAGAGTGTGAAGAAGAGAAAGAAACGTGTAGACAAACTAGAGAAAATACTTGAGGAAGTATTCCAAATGATTCCAGATAGTGCACTATCAGGAGAGCTCAGTGTGGAAGAAAAGATAAAAATAATATCGTAGACGATGGATAGTTACAAACAAGAAATAATAGAATTAGTTGGGAAGATGACACCAACCACCCCTACAGAAGTCATATTAGAGAGAGAGCAATAGGAAATAGAACACACATATATTATTGTGCCTGAGGTAAAATAAGTAGCAGATCTCTATGAAAGGACAACGCAGATATGGACGAGCCTTGAAAAATACGAAGGGATCCAGTAGTTGGATCAGAGGGAAGAGAAGTTGAATGCCACAGTTCAGGATTTAAATAAAAGATAGAAGGAAATGCCTATATCACAGAGAATGAAGGTTGTACAAGAAATGAAAAATATGCAAGAATAGTTGAAGACAATCCAAGAAGAAAAATAGACAAGACAAGCTCAGTTGGAGCCACTTCAGGAGCAAGCAAAGAAGATGATAACATAGTTGGAAATATATAGAGGCAGACTCGAACAAGCACACTCGAAAAGTATAGAAGTATTTAAACAACACATAAAAATGAAGGTGGTGGAGAACTTGACATAAAAAAAGTGTCCAGGCGAAGAAACAAGTAGATGCACTCACAAAGAAGTTCTAGACATTGGAAAAATCGGTGCAGAAGGCACACACTGCCTGAGTGGCTTGTAACGAACCATAGGTTATTGTTGGGGGGCTGTTGGAGCAGGAAATTTTAGGGTAAGGTTCAAGATACAACACAACAAACGAGGCAAAATGGACCAAGGAAGCAGTTCGCAGTGGGAATAAAGGAAAATCAACGCGACGAAATTGTGGATTAGCGCACGAAGGCAGTTAGAAAGTGGACAAGTAGAGTCCACTTAGAATTAGGGTTTTGGATTATAATGTAAGTTTTTTTACCCACTTTTGAAGTATAAATAGAGGATGTATGAGGAATCTAGGGGTATCATTGTGATATCTTATAACTCATGTGTGAAGAGCCTATCTTGGAGAGCATTTTTTAGTCTTGAGTCTTTGATATGTTTTGGGTCGAAGTATCAGTTTTGGTTGTACAGTTGAGGAGATATTGAATACTTATCAAGTGTAAGTGAGGGTCAGGTCGAAATCTATGGATATTGGTGCAACATTGGTCAACCTCAGAGAGTATGACATAATTTTGATGTAATGCACGCAACACCCTATTTTGATGAATAATAATAAGATGCAGAAGATCTTTGTGAACGTATCCCATGGGGGGGTGAACCATGGTAAAAAATGTTGTCTTCGTGTGTGTCTTGTGTTCCTTTATTATGATTTATGATGAATGAATGGATAAATGAATGCATCTATTGAGTTTATTTACAACGCGCAATATAATAGTATGATGTTTTCTTTAGAATGAATGTAAGAGAATGAATAAATGGTAGATATGAATGATGATATGGTAGAATGAATGTTTAAATAGAAGAAGTCTAATATTCCTAAAATTATCATGAGTTCCATCCCTTCCATGATTGCGGACACTTGGGTCATGCAATCACCCATAAGCCATCTCGGGTGAGACTGCGTTGTGGACTCTGTGTGCAGTGTTTCCTTCTAGTTTACCATAGGAGCCAATGGTTTCTAGGGTTTTGTTGGAGAGCTAAGGTAGAACCTGGTTCATCCCATACATCCAACAAGGAGCTCTAAGCTCAGAACAGGAGTTAGCTAGTTAGTGTTGAAATAGTCGATTGGATATTAGTCTTGAGATCACTCTGAGCCTGTTGTAATCTTGTGATGTTTTGAATGTATTCCTATGTCTTTGTTCTGTCTAAATCCTAAGGAAAGGCGCATGGCACATTCTGTTGTATTCCCATTGTTTTACATAACAATGATATGAAGTTCCATGGTTGTCTTAGTAGATGTTCAGTGCAATGTATATCTTTGTGTGATGGAATGCTCCTAATAATAAATATATGTAATTTCTGATCCGTTCTGTGTCTATATGAATTAGTTGAATATGTGTGTGCATTGTTTTAATTCTTATTCCTAAAAACAGTTTGTCATACATAAGTTCCATGGATGCCAATAGTGGTAGTATTACGTATGTTTAATCATCCATCCCCAACACAAGACCTTGTTGTCTCTGTGATCCTCTCTACATCTCAGGTGAGACCTTCCTCAACCTTAGTCGAGGATTGATATGCTGATGCTTAGGGTTTTTTGTTGGACACACTCTGGATGAACCCTAGGTCTAAAACTCCCCAGTGTTAAGAAGGTAAGTACACACACAAGTGTGGACTGAAAACAATGACACAACACCCAACACTAGAGAAGAGAATGACAAAAGAATTCAACAAGAACTTTGACAAGTGCAATTGAAGGGGCAACCACTAGCCAAAGGAAAATGGTAATCCAAGGGGAAAGATGATGAATTCTTTCATTATCACCTTTAGAATTCAAGATTTTGCAAACCAAAATCCTTCCAAATTAGGGATGTGTGATATGAAATTCACCATTATATTTTTTTTCCTTATATATTCTTTGAAGAAGTGAGAAATTCATAGTCATGAACTTGCAGGGGCCATTTTGAAATAAAACCTAAAAAGATTAGAATTGCAGGTGTCCTATAGCCTATTTCAATCCTTTCAAAGAATTATGGGGGGTCAATTAAATGGGAAACATATTTTAGTATATTTCCTAGTAATATATCGCGTTGATTTCATTCCAATGGTATATTGTATTGAAAAATGATAAGAAATTGGACACAAGATAGGACAAGAAATTGGTGGAAAAGGCCTCAAGCCATATTCTGCATATTGTATTCATTTCAATGATACAAATATATAATACATGAATGAAACCACCTCAATTTATCTCACATTGACACCTCATTAGGAGATTGTAAGTTTTAAACATGTGAAGTAAAGCAATGCATATAGATTCTTAAGCAAAACAAAAATTAATCAATGGCTCATACACATAGTACACAGAGATTTACGCTGGAAACCCTTCACCGGGCAAAAACCAACCTTCCTTGGTGCCACACCTTTCAAATCTTCATTGTATTAATTTCACCATTGACCATATAATATATACAATGTTTTAGATATTATGTAGCTACCAAAACCCTAATCCCTTAATCCGGGATTATTTTTAAAAAACCGCTAAAAATAGCAAAATCCTCTAAAATAGAAAAAACCGCCCAAAAAAAAAAATTGGGGCACTGCATGTAAACAAGGGGGGCCATACCCGGCCCCCCCTAGGAAAGCACCCGGGGCACATGACACAAAGAGCGAAGGAAGTTGGGGTCGTCAGATGCAGTTGTCGAATCTGATGCACCCACACACACCCATGCAAAGAATATAACACATACCCAACAAAGATAAGGTATGAGTATGAAAATTAGGGTGTAAAAACACACTTAGGATATAAACTATATCCTATACTGTGAATTATACACAGGTGGTGTACTAGGAATTTATGATTGTATAGAAGTCAGAGGCTAACATCCCCCCCTCAATCATAATCCTAAATAATAATACTTGCAAAGAAGTAAGTATCGGTATCATCTCCAAGTATTCATTTTGAAACTCTTAAGTTGAGCCTCAATGAAGAATTGCCTGAAAACCCACCAAATTTGGATGCTAAAAACTCTGGAAAATTCCATTGCGTAATCATGTGAGCTAGAATTCCTATAAGTGTTTAGTGATTGTGAAATCCAATATGATGAGAGTGAACCAAGAGAAGTGAATCAACTACAACTTTAACGCATCCCTAAAAATGTATGACAACCCAATGAAATACCAAGCTCTAATGCAAAAGGATCTAGTTGTCCTCTGCTAGGTCAAATGACCATCCATGTGAATAAAATTTCCACAATATTTCTCTCAAAATCAATATCCCAATCATATATTTTGTGTATGATTCAACTACAATACATTGAACTATAATTCTGCCAAATTATACCATCTATAGACTATTGATGCCCATTTCGAAATTTGTTTGTTTCCCACATATCGATGTGTTTGTTAAAGTATGCCATCTACAGACTGTTGTTTCCCATATGGAAATTTGGTTGTTTTTGTCCAAGCTTGAAGTCTGAAAACCATATATATATCCCCCTTTGTCAACTAAAGGGAGAGATAGCATCATTGTATTTAGTGTTTTTTGGATGACCACTAACCCTCTTAACTTTATTTGTGCACTTCCCCCTAAGATGCAGGAGAGTGAAGACCTTCTACTACAATATGTGTCTTTATTCGAGATTGAATTCTTCGGTAAGAACTAAATAATCACTTGGTTTTTTATGTTCATTGCCAAGGATCGATGCACCCATAGTCAATATTTAATCTTGTAGTTTTGTTTCTTTTGGAGCATCTGTCCATTGAATGATTCTTCATGCCACAATGTTGACAAGGATGGAGATCAAAACATTGATATTTTATTGTCAAAATCTTTGACAATGTTGGCACTTGTGTTTTTCCTCATTGATTTTTTATATTTATTTATCAAGAAATCCTCCATTCACAAACTTAAGTGGTTTGGATTATTATGTGATATGAAAGAATTTTCCTTTGACATATCCTAAACCATGTCAATTTTTATTGAATTATATTTATTCCCAAGGCCTTACAATGTAGTTGGAAAGATTACGTTGAACTTAATCAAGAAAAACTTCATTCGCATATACAATTGAAGTTATTTCTTTGAGTTTCTCATGAGTGCATTGTTGATTTGAGTCATCATCATCGTCGTCATCGAAAAGAGGGTTGTTCTAAAACAAGGACTAGTTCAGAACGCGTCACTAACTATTGAATTTTTATATCCATCAACTCGTCATTTAAGAGTTGGGATCGAGCTTGAAGAAGTCTAACTTTAGCTTTTGTCACTTTTCTTTTCACAAAAACTGGAGAATTTATATCTTAAAAAGGTGTGGTCAAGACCACTGAGTACATAATCAGTTTCAAAAATACCCCATAACTCCCCAAAAAACTACTGCATAGTTGGTTCTACAGTGACTATATATTTTCCCTTGTTAATTATCAAGAAACTTAGCCTACTATTATTCTGTAAAGAGTATAACCGATAGAAAATATCGTTGATACATATACAAAAATAAAACACGGAGATTACATAATGTTTTTTTATCAACTACCTGGTTCTTTCTTTGATGGTTGGAATTCCTTCTTTTTCACATTACTCTGTCATGGGCCCATTGAGGTCTGGAAGTGGACAAACATATGTTGTTGACTCACTCCTCCATCCCTGACTGGAGCTTCCTGCTAGAAACGATTGTTCATGGTTCCCTTCCAATTTTTCAATTTTGAATTTTATTTCCTCATTCTGACTTCTCAACGCATACACTTCATCCTGCAGTTGACCGATCACATTTATATGCTGAGAAAATGTTTCCAAAAACAAGGAGATAGTGGAACTTAAATCTCCCACCCTTATCTGCCATCGATGGTGATCTTCTTCCCCAATCTCCTTCATTTCCCTGCCGGAGACTTGTAATCCTCTACATCCCTCCAAATTCATTATGCTCGAGGCGAAGCACCTAGGCTCACCAGCTTCGTAAATAGGCACTCTTCCTTCTAATACACACAAGGAGAATTTGCTTCGAACTACTCGCCACCCCAAAACACAAAGAAATCGGCTCGGGCAAATTGAACCCCGACCAAATGGTCACCCTTCACACCACAACTACAATTCTACATACACTCCAACGGTCATACTCTATGTCTGTTGCTACGTCGTATATAACCATATTGTCATCGCAAAGACACTTGAACTCATGATTCAGATGAAAGTATCCAGATCCATTATTTCACACCTCGACATGTACCTTCCCAAACTGGAATAACCATATTTGACTGCCCTTTGTGTCCTCAGAAGAACGCTTGGTGATGATTGCAGTTCTCTGAGCCAATTTCCTTAGCGCAAGACGTACCATCCCACTTTATGCAAGAATATTAATCCCTCACCAAGCTTCAAACTCGTCTGAACCGATGTACCTTCCACTTGAATCCATTACCAGGGTGTAATTTCTCGCACACACAAAGTGATTTCCTGCCATCACTCTTCCCATCCTCCATCTTATCAACTTTTGTGCATTGGAAAGAATGTCATGATACCTCAACCACCTCCCACGCGTCAAAAAATATGGATCCTTGAGCGAGGGGAGAATAATAGGCACTTGATCACGACAAAGGAGCATAAGACTCCTCGAGATTGACTTCTAACTAGGGGGTTTTCCAATTGCCCGATTAGCAAGTTCATCAGCTTCATAATTATTATTCCTATAGACATGAAAAAAGCGCATGAGAATACCACTAGAGTGAAGATGGATTTGATCCACAATTTTTTTGGCGAAAGATCCTTTGGCGAGGATCCTAAGATCATAAGACTTATAATCATTTTTGAGTCCCAAACTACATTCAAGGTCTTGATTTGCTTATGTTTGACTAATAAAATTCCCTGAAATAGATCGTAGGCTTCGACTCTATTATCGATTTCTATTCCCACATCCCAATAATAGTCCAATACTTTATTTCCTCCGGGGTCTAGGAGAACCCCCCCTCATCCCCCTGCACCTACCTCCCCTAATTTTAGATTATGTCACTTGCAAACAAGTTAGAACTTATTTGAGAGTATCTTTGTTGAGTATGATTGTATTTTATTCAATAGCGATTATTAGAGTATTCAATAACTCTAATAATTTGATACTTCACTCCATTAGAAAAATTGAATGACTTTTCCTTATGTAGGTAGGTCTAGATTACAATTGATTTGACAACAGTAAAAGGGTTTTTTGCTACTCTATCATGTATACCATTCAATGACTCAAGCATTTATTGTAGACACAAAAATGCAATGACTCAATCAATTCTTAAGTGTCAGGTTCAACTGAGAATGTACCCAACAAATACAATTCAATTTGATTTCATAGATACAAGTAAACTTACAAAATGACTATTTGCAAGTTACAATTAATGTTGATTTTGAAGTTGAATTGATCTTGATGTTGTTGAATGCTAATGTGGTTGACAATTTGAAGGCTTGGATGTTCTTCATATCTACTTGATTGTGGGTGCTTTGATTTTATATGATTGAATTACATTAATGGTGTGCTTGAATTTCATTAAATTGTTGTGTACTCCACGTGTGTATGGTTGTATGAGATATTACAATTGTATTTTAAGTGTCACAACTA